>VXAU01000616.1:340990-393856 GCA_013399695.1 Formicarius rufipectus
CTCCCGCCGCGCAGGCGCCCGGGCCCCTGCCGGGGGCCGCTCCGAGCCGGTCCGGGCTGCCGGTGCCCGAGCAGCTCCCGGTGCCCGCCCCGCTCCCGGTGCCCGCTCCTCGCCGCCGCCTGGACTGCGGGGCGCCCGGAGGGGAATGCCGAGGATGGGGCTTGCGGTGGCCCCGCTTATCAGCACCCGCGGCGGGCGGAAGGGCGCGCCGGGTGTTCTTTGAGTTCGGAGGGTCTCCGTCTCTTCGGGGCCTTTTGTCCTCTTGAGGAAGACCCAGGCGCTTATAGTTACATAAAGCGTGCGCGGAGTGTAGTTGCCAGTCGCGCAATGCGGCGTGAGGGGGGTAAGGGGCTTAAAATGGAGGTAGTTTAAAGGGAATCCGTGATACCTGAAGCGGCCGGCTGGGCTCGGGCTCAGGTGGTGCCGCCCGCCCAGTCCGCATCAGCGCCCGGTCACACCCCCTGAGCATCACCTCGCACCTGGGGGCAGCTCACCGGGCGGACACTTCACTTCCCAATGGAAGGCTCGGATCGCTGGCAGGCGATTGAGATCAGCTGAATCAAAAAGATCCGTTCCTTAAGTTTTGCGAAATCCCGTAGACCTGCCATTTGCATGGCATTGGCCCTTCCTGCATTAAAAATCCTGAAAGAATGAATGAAGGACCACCTCGTATTGAAGAGTTCATATTAACTTGCAAAAAAGCATGCAAGGGATGTATTTATGCAACCATTTGAAGGTGTTGTGAAGCACCTTCTGACTAGGTTGCCCTTTGTGACCATTGTACAGTCTTTGACTATGTATGATGTTCCAATCTTTTGGGACTCTGGCACAAGACTAGAGACACACTCTATCATCCATGTTAGCTGAAGCAGAATTACTATTTGAACCTGAGTCTTGGAAAAATGACCCTAAAACTGGCACATTTGACTATTAGATTGTGCTTCAGGGCAACATAGGAAGAAAGATGATCCACCTGAAATATACTTAGAAGTGTGAAACGGGAATGAAACTTTGTAAGTTTAGTATTGCATGATGAATGTATAGTATCTAATATCTGAAGACATTTCTTTGAATTCCCTGGTTTCCCAGAAAGGAACTTTTTTGCTTTTTGGGGGGATTTCAGGGCAGGATAACCGGCCTATCCATGTGGTTTTGCCAGAGATACTTAGAGAGGAAGTTTTAACTCCTTGTCAGTCTACAGATGTTTTTGATTCCCAGATGTTTCATTAAGAGAGACCAAAGTAGTTTCCAGCCTGCTGATGATAGTATTTTACAACATCGCATTTACATTTCTTGAAACATCAGATTGTTTAAAGTAGAAGGAGCCATTGTTGGTAGACTTAAAATTAAAACACTCAGGACAGAAAGTAAATGAAGTCATGAGGATTCCCTTGGATGACCATATATCCATTAATTTCAAACATGTCTTTTCATTTTTTGTTTGAAGTAATGATTTTTTGTTTGTCCTTACATTTATTTTGCATTGGAGTAGGTCTTGATATTAAAAAAAAGCCAAGCAGTCAAACATATATTTTTTTGTCGACTAATACTGTGGTTTGAATACTTTGAACAGCTCCTGATGAAATTATAATTCTGTTTGATACAGGGCACAGCATTTAATTTAGAAATAATACAGCCATCTACAGTCAGTCTGTGTATATCACAGTGACCTCTCCACCATAAAGACATGGAAACGCCTATTTTCTGCTTTTGGGGTACAGTGCATTTTAGATAAGAAGACAAGCAAAAGTAGTGTGTGCTTGGGAGATGAAATGGCAAAGTAAAGGATTATAGCAAATTATGTGTTGAAGATACAGGTGTATGAATGGGACTCACTATTAAAAAATTGTATTGAAAATACTGAAACCTTTATAATCCTGTAGATTTGTGCTACTGTTTGAAAAAAAAAAAAGAAGTATGCACCTGCCTTTGGCAGATAATTCACACTGTGTACTCAAGTCAGGCAATTGTGAGTTACCTAAGTAACTACTGGAGTAATTATAGGAGCACAGGTTATCTAATTGTCTGTGCTCTTAGGGGATATCTTAAAAGATTTGTCCCTCTCAGTATTCTCAATATCAAAATTTTCCAATGGCAAACAAAAGTTGAAACAAACACCATCAGGAAGAACACTACCAGAATCTGCCAAAAGTAGTTTATTCTTGTTTCATTGGCAACCACTTTCTGGGCTCATCGTAGCACTTAGAATGCCCATTTAAGCATGAATGGAAGTTCCACCCCAAAATTAAAACATTGTAAGGAGATTAATCCCTTTTACTTATGCACCCATATAGAGAAAAATAGATTGCAAACATTAATTTCTGTATTTGCCAGACTATGGAGGGTTAATATCAAACTGCTTAGACTGTCTCAGTTTATGTTCACATTGCATCCTACTGCAGACTTGCAAGTAAATGTGTGTAAACTTTTTAAAGGTAAAAAACATAATGTTTCTTATATTAGGTGTTGACTGAAATATTCTTATGGTTAGAAATATTTTTAAAATTTCACTGAGTTGTGCATTGCAATTGTGGTTTGTATACTTTATTAGTAGCATTGTTTATTTAAGTGGTCTAGTCTGTAATGTAGCTAAGTTTTATACACATTCTTAACATCTCACATGTAGGTGGTATCCATAGCAAAAAATGCATACATTTCTTGCTAGCATTCCAGTTTCCAGCCCTTTGGGAGGGAAAGGGCTTGTCCAGTTTGGTTATGAGCTGTAGAATAAAGCGTATACATGCAGGTGAACTTAGTTAGCAGGATTTCATATATCAAACAAAATATAAAGCAAAAATATCTTGACTTTTTGGCTTAGTTAACTAGTGCATGCAAACTGATTCCCAAAATTCCCACAGATTTTTGATACTTGTGAATTATGTACAAAGCATTTTAGTGAATGCATATGCTTGCATGATTGTGTGCATATACAAATATATTTATAGAAATATACATGCACACAGTTGTATTTCAAATTGTAATAGTATCTTATTTGGATTTCATATTTCATTGGTAATCCAGGAAATTTTGGAATCTCAGGAATATTAAAAAAATCTCAGGAAAATTTTTATGACTGCAACTTCTCCCATGAGAGAAACTGAGAAATACTTGTGGAGTACTTTTGTCATTTCTAGACTGAGATATATTATGTACACCGGTTAAGAACAAAGTTATATTGATTTTAAACTTGAGGAATTTTCTTCCAGTAGGGTCTGTTTGGCACCATTGTATTCACTTAATCGCTCTCAAGTTCTGCTTTGTACATGCTTTAAAAATAATATAAAGATAAAGAAAAAAATTAATTGCAAGTTTTATTCTGTCCTTTTCACTGCCCACCTAAGCCGCCTTCTGCGAAAATAAAAACACCCATACTTCTTTTGAATTATAATATAACTTGTCCATAGACATCTACACTGTAACTACAATAGGTCTTAAATAATTATAAAATCCTTGGTTTTAGTGGAGTTTAGGTAAGTTCTTTATGAATCTGTATGTCAAGTGATAGGATTCACTATAATTCTCCTGTTATTAATTACACCTCCCAAATACCTAACAGAAAATACCGTGTCTTCTTCCAGTAGACAACCACACAGCCTGTGCTTTCTTAATAAATACATAGCTTGACATCCTGCCAGTTATGTTAAACATGAGGAAATTCATCACATAGATTTGACAAAGATGCACCACTTAATGTGTTCTGAAATATTTTAAAGGAATCAAAGAAAGTATAGTGAGCAGGGGGAATGAAGACTGATGAACTGCTGTTGGAAAGAACATAAGGAACCATGTACTCCAGACTAGCTTAACTAAAATTTGCTACTGGTGAGACTTTATCTGAAAGATGTAAAGAAATCAACCTCCTGATCTTGAAACATACAGTACATCGGCAGAGAGTCATACTGGCATAATCTGATGTACCACATGGCTGTTAGACCAGGTCACTGAGAAACTGGTTAGAGTAGAGCAAGGCTATACACAGTTTTAATGTGGAGGGCAAAAAGAAAATAAGGTGGATATGAGAAAAAGTTCCCTCTAAGAGTATCCAAAAGTACACCATGAGTACTGTGAATATGAGTGTCCAGGGCAACATTTTTGCATGTGGTGCCTTTGGTCGAAATTCAGGCAAAATCATCCATTGACACTTAAGTTCCATTGATTTTAGCAGAGCTTAAGTACTTTCCTGAATCGCGGCTAATTAAGTGCATCACATACAAATACTTGTGTGGATAAATTGTTTACAGGATTGGGGCTTTAGGGCTTGTCTAAACAGAGGCACTCAGGAAAATTAATCCAAATTAACTAAAGGTATGAATTTAAAGTGGATTAGTTAAACCACATTAAACCCCAGTCCACACTGGAGTTTAATGTGGTTTAACTAATCCACTTTAAATTCACTATTTTAATTACTTTGGATTAACTTTCCTGAGTGTCCCTGTTTAAGCAAACCTTTGGTGTATTGAAAAATGTCCCCAAATGAGTCAAAATTAAAGTAGACCTCAAACTAAATAAATAACAATTCTTCATTGACTACGGATGAAATCTTTAATTTTTACAATTCCAGTGGCCATGTGCCACCAATGTGCTGAGGAACAGCAGCAATGAGATCAAATATCAGTCGGTGAACAGTGGAACTAAGTTGTGGAACTCTGAGCTGTGTAGAAAAGGCTAGTCAGAGAATAAATGGGAATCAACCTCCAAATTTTCACATCAGTCTTGTGTACTTCAACACTATTAAACTGCAATTCAAAAATAAAGATCAGATTTATTTCCAGCTTATATTAAGCTGGCAAGACCAGTGAAGGTATTGTGGTTGCCAATACAGGCTGTGATGGCTAGCAAGGAAGCCAAAACTGGCAAAAGAAGTAAGACAAGCCTTATTTATGTAAATAAGAAACCATTTGGATTTAATAATAAGCTATTACTTCTGATTAGTCACTTAGATATGATATATAAATAAAGCAGTCAAATAGCAGTTGATACTAGTATTTTGATAAATGAACATTTGTGTTCTTTTGAAAACTACAGTCTGATTCCCAGGGTAGCATTTGTTCAGAGTTCTGCTGGAAGTGGTGGGATTTCATTATACTTCAAATTGGGGACCAGCACAGCAGCCATACTCTTCAGGTGCATTAAAAATAAAATGAGGGGGAAAACATGGGGTTGCAGGCTATGTGGACCAAGTGGCTGTGAATAGGTGCTTTTTTTTTTTTTTTAAGTAAGTAGATAAATAAATACATAAATAATAAACCATTGATAAGTAGTCAATTTGGCATGAAATATCAGACATTCATGGCCAGACACTCAGCTGGTGTAAGTGGGCAGATGGTCCTATCTTTACATAGAAATTATAAGTTTGGGAAAAATTTTGTTCGATTTTTTTTTTAATTTAAGCAAAATCTGTTCCTCTGCTAAAAGTGACAATTCTTTAAAAAAGAATAATGTCGGAAAAGGTTAGTCTTTTTGTATTTAAGTTGTGCAATTCAATTTTGATACCTGAGACTTGGTATGAGACTAGTTGTGTCTTTAGGTACACTGCTGAAAGTGTAAGCTGCCTGCTATCCAGCCCTGGTTGGATATACATGTATGAGATTGTCACAGCCATACTTCCACAAAATAAAAAAGTGCTGATGATTGAGAGAACCTTTACCCCTTATGGTGGCATGTGCTCAGTGCTTGGTAATCAGTGATGCTCACTGAAAGGGCAGTATTTAAGGATTCTCTCCCTCACCCTTTTATTTCAATGTACTGCAAAGCAGTTTGAACATGTCAGGGATGATGTGGTTCTGGTAGACTTGCCCTGCTGTCCCCTCTCCCTGCAGAACAGCAGGGCCCTCTCTGAGGACATCCCTCCTCTGCAGAGTAGCAGGTCTCCTCTAGCTGTTGACACTTGATAAAGGCAAGGAACTAAACCTAGCAAAGTGAAGAAAGAAGTAAAGGAAGAAGGTGGGGAAGGAAGAAAATCACACTGAAGGCAGCATGGGTGGGAGAGAGGGTAGAGAACTTACCTGATCTCCAAAACTGAGAACAGAAGAGTATCAAACTGAAAGTTGTTTGAGTAACTCTGCCCCTGACAATTTTTTTATTCTTGTTCTGCTGACCAGGTACTTCAGTAATTTTTCTTCTTCTTCAGTTAGCTTTTTCCCTCAGTCTCTTTCCACATATAACTTTATGTTTGTTTTCTTTTTTTTTTTTTCCCCTGAAAATAACCCTAAACCTTAAAGCTGTTGTTCTCATACACTAATGTGCTGTGCTAATAATTATTTTATACTGTCCTTCTGCTATCCTAGAATGTATTAAGGATGTCCCCAGCTGTTCAGTTCTTGATGCAGAAGATCTGTTCAGCTTGATCAGAATAACTGGCTGTGGAACTGCTGCTTGTGTGCAGGTGGAGTAGAGGTGGAAGTTAGGAGCAGGGTTACAGAAAAAAGAAAGTAAAAGAGACTGCTCATTGTCACTTTGATTTTTGTATTTCCCGAATTTATTTCATAAAAGAATATCCCCATCAACAGGTGAAAAAACCCCCATATTGTCTTTTGCTTATGCTGAAAATGATTGTTCCCCTGGTAAGCAGAAAACGGTAGTTCTGATCCATGCCCTATTTTGGAAGACTCTAATGTAGTGCCTAAATGACTGTGAGGGCACCTCTTTCATTACACTGACTCCCACTTGTTTTTTGCAACAATTAAGTGTAAGCCCTACAGCACCACAAGTGTTAAGATTTTTAAGGCTCTTAAAAGGTACACTGAGAATATGAGTGAAATATCATACACTGAATAGTACCAATTGTTTATGGGACTCTTTCCATCTTTCAGCATTAAAAATCTGGTTTAATTTTTAATTTTTTTCCCCTCCTGGTACATCGTTTGTGTGGGCCAGACAACAGCAGAGTAATTGCCCTCTGGCTCTGCAAAATGTACACAGGATCCTCTGTGCTCTAGCACATTCTCCACTTCTCTGGTGATCTGATGTAGCAACATGCCTCTTCACCAGAGGGGTGTCCTAGAAAAGGAAGGAACTCCCTCTCTAAGGTGTTTTCAAAATCATATTACTTTTTATTGTAACACAATTTTCATTCAAGGATTTCACAAAAGCTTTAAATATGTCAATGAATATTCAGATTAGCCCTAAAAAGTGTTTGTCAGTCATAGAGTAAAGTGTGGGAAGGATGACTTTACAAGTTCACAGCTACAAAGTCAATCAAAAACAAAGAATGCTTCTGCTGAATTTATCATATCCGTTAACCTCATTATGATAGTGATTGTCTGGGGTGCATTTCAGTGTAATAACCAGTGAGAGATTGGGAAGGGATGAAGCAACTGTTTCCTCTAGAACACTTTATGCAATGCTGCCAGGGGAAGATCGTCTTATTTCTGTTTTGTCTGTAATTTTTTTTCCCTCTGAGTGAACTGGGACAACTGGCCCTATTCCTCTCCAAATAAATTTTTGTACTGTTTGAGCAAGCCAACAGAAGACAGTGAAAAAACTTCACTTTGCCAGTGTGAAGACAGCTAAAGGCAACTATCATTATTCACCTCTATACTTACACTCTTTTTGAACAGCTTTTCATTTTTTCCCTTGGTCTTAGGTAGGGGTATAAGTGATGGTATGTTCATGCAGGAATGAAACTACAGAGAAAATATTAAGGACATTTATCTACACATAACAAGGGCAGCACACAGACAAGGAGTAAACTGGAGAATATAAACTGGTTATACTTCTTTTTGCCTTGGCTCTGAATTGTAGCAAGTTCAAAGTAGTGCTTCCTATGACAAGGAGACTGGAGCTGGAGACAAGGGAATGGCAATGGATGTTGTATGCTTTGACTTCAGCAAAGCAATTGGTACATATTACTGTAATCTTACGACCACCAACACTTATTTACATTTTTTTCAGCATTTAGGAGACTGCATCTGGGTTAATGTGTCTAGTTTGGGGATCCCTAGTACAGGAAAGGTATTGAAACATTGGAGACAGCCCAGTGGAGGCCAGTTTAATGGTTAGAGGGGCTGGAAAACATGATGTACGAGCAGAGGCAGAGAGAGCTGTGCTCCTTCAGCTGTAGAAAAAGGAGACCTTATAAATGTGTATAATGACCTGGTCAGAGGATCCAGAGAAAACAGAAACAAACTCCACTTGGAGTTGCTCAAGAGTGGGAAGGAAGGCAACAGATACGAGTTGGGAAATTATCATTAGATATTGGTCTTTTGGTTTGGTTTGGGTTTTTCTTACTATTACATTGGTCAAATAATGACAGAAGCTGCTCAAAGAGAATCTTCATTCTTTGAGGCATTCAAGACACAGCTGGATAAGGTGATGAGCAACTTGATCTAATTAGACCTCTTTGAGTAAGTGGCTAGGTAAGACAGCCCCTAGAGGTCTCTTCCAGCCTATGTTATTCCATGATTCTATGAAGCTGCAGATCTCTCTTATTTGAATGTTTGTAACATGTTCTACTAGTGGTAGAAAAGTTTGTTTTCTCTGGATATTTTGTAGGAAGTGTTGAAGAAATGCAAAATCTCTACAAATACAAGTAGATACAGAAATTACGTTCCAAACCTTTTAGTCTCTTAAAAGGAATCGGGCAGTCTACCATTGAATTCGATATCTGAATTGAAAAGCCAGTTTTCCAAATTTGAACTATAAAAAGTTCTTCAAGAAGATCTAGAATTTTAAACACAATTTTTTGTTGTTTCTTTTTCTTCACTCTTTATAAGGATGTACATCTGAAGAGTTGCAAAGATCTGCAGTGAAGACCAGAAGAGGAAAGACTTCTGTTAATCTTCAAAATGTTGGGAAAGTGAATCATCTATGAGTTTGCTAGTGGATCTGTGTAATTTCAGATACAGGAACACTTGATCCCTAGAACGATCTCTAAACAAGAAAAGTGCTGAAACTTTAGCAGCGGTATATTTTATCCGAAGAGTTCATTAAGTTAGGATTTTGATCACTATTTATGAAGAAAAACCCAAACCAGTCGTCCAATTTTCTGCTTGGTCTTGTCAGGCACTGGGAAAAGTTTTTGGGTAGCTAGTCTCTTGATTCATGTAATACTGTCAGTCACATGCTCATCATCACAAAGTTTTCCAAATTTTATGGATCATAAATTTTTACTATAATAAGATGCCCAGGCAAACAAAACATATCCCTTGAGCACACACACATGATTTTCTTTCAAAAAATAAAATTCTAATATGTTTAATTTTTTATAAAAGCACAAAGAACACAAGTTTTTTTCTTTGCAATTAATTTCTGAAATGCACGAGTTAGTTGAACCCATTTATAGTAAAAATATTCTTGAGATTACAAGAAGTCACACTATTATACATTTTAAAATGTTTCTTGGTAGGAAAAGCCTTGCTGTATCCTTAGCTAAACACTGACTTCAAACCATGATTTCTGCATTGAGTTTTATTAGCAGTCAGTAGGCAAATTTGAAGGTCCTGATTCTGTGTTGCTGACACCATGCTGCATGAGGCAGAAATAAAACAGCACACTGAAAATTAGATTAAAGGCTAAGTCTGCAACTGTTATTGAAATCCAATAATTTAAACTGTAGTATTACCAGTGGTTAATAGTCCCCATGATGCTAAATAATCATAAAGCTTGAGGATATCTACTATTTTGCCAACACTCCAATGAGATGCAACCATCCCTGCCCCAAGAGTTGGAAAACAGAAGCCATCATTTAAAAAAGACAAGTTTTCTTGAGGGGTGGCTGATACCTGTTTAAAGAACTGCTAATGTCTTCTGTGACCTTTTGTAATCCCTTTCCCTGTCTTTACCAAGTCTACACAAAAACCGTAGAAAGGACACCCAGTTTCTTTGCAAAAACTGCCAGTGTCAATCTGTAACTTCATCACAAAAGTCAGATTGTTCAGACACCACACAAAGGACTTGTTTGGTTTTTTTTTGGCTAGACAAGTATAAATATGGTCCTTTCAGTCATGACTGATCTCCAGACAATGTATGATCCTATCATAATCTTGAACACTATTGCTTTTGACTTCCCCAGGCACAAGGTTTTTTAATATTACTTCAAAGGAAAATGTAAACAAGAAAAAGAAAGAACTCAAATGTTTTAAACTTAATAGAATGTGCTTGATTCTTCTGGACAATCAATTTTATCCTGAGCAGAAGAACATGGGGCATTTGGAGTGAGTTGTATATGAAACCAAGAGTCATGCAGAGACCAAGGGTCCTGTTCTCATCATAAATCATTATATGGAATGAAACAAAATTTCTTCAAGTGGCATGAGATAGAGGTAGGTGAGTTAAAAGGAAGACACCTGAACATCTATATTCCTGCAATATCGTTGTTCCTGAATACCAAACATTAAGTGGAAGAACAACTCATTCACCAAGTCTATTCTTTCTAACAAAACATAGTCGAAACAATATGAAAATAACCAAGTGCAGATAGTATTTGTTTAGCTATCCATCTTTGTCTGTAGTATCAGGCAAAGAAGTCATAAATAAAGCTGAGTCTTCACTTACTGAGGTCACTGTATGTTTAGGTACTAAATTCAACCAGAGGTGGTTTTATCTATGAATAAGGACAAATTCTTTGTGAGAGCTCTGAGGATGGTATCCCTTCCAATAACTGTTTCTTTGAAACAGATGTTGAGTTTGAGGACTTAACTGAATCGGGGCTTTTGGTCTCAAGAGCTGCCTTTTTAAGATATTGTTTCAGACAAACCTATACACCCTTGTTAATCATGCTGTTCATACAGTCTTTCACTGGCTAGTGCAGCTATAGGTTAGGGGAGAAGAAAATACTTTGGGCGCAGATATTGGTAACATTAAATACCCTATATGGTGGGAGTCTTTTTTTACTGAACCAATCTGATCTTCATAAGTATTTTCTCACTACTTTGATTTTTCTGCTGACTAAACACTTTGATACTGTCACAAATGAGAAAAACAGTCTTACAGCTGAACAATCACAAATATCTTGTTTTCTGTTTTGAAATAGGAATTATTTAAATAAAGTAATATGGGCTAATTAACTTAATTCAAAAGAAAATTAGAAGATCTGTAGTTTGACAAGGCCAAGTACTTCAAATACGGCATTTAAAAAAATCTGATGGACAGGTATCTTTGCCCAATGTCACTGAGGTCTGACTGTTCCCAGCACCTCCTGGACCAGAGCCAAACTCTTTTTTCCAGTGTTCAGAAGAGGTAGATAACATTCAGTTTCTTCATTTTCAGTCCTCAGTTTTGGATATCATCTTCAGAAGTTTCAGATTTATGTAGTTTCATAATGTGCCCTGGAGATATCACGTATCTAATTCTTCTTGTTCATTATCACCCCTTGTTTTATATAAATTGCTGTTATGTTGAGATTTCTCTTCCCCTTTTATTAAGGCAGTTAACCATTTACCAGTTTTATATGAATTATCATAGAAAAATTTATTTGGTCTATAAAAATAATTGGCTTCTTTAACAGCAATATTATTCAATAGTGCCTTAATCTGTAGCAATTCTATATAAGCTTTTTACTATGGGATTTTTGATGTTCTAATTTTTTATTGTTAGGTTTGCTAATAGCTCCAATTATTCTTGCCTTTAGCATTTCCTAATTTCATGGCATACACCTAAAATCCAGCTTCTAAAAGTCACTTTGAAAGCCTTCAGTACATTATGATGTGAAGCAGAGCCCAAATTAAAATTTATATATTCCTTGATTTTTGTTTTAATGGCTATTAGAAATTCTTTATCCTTAAGTAATAGAGTATTGAATCTCCAATGCAAACCATTTTTATTCTCCTCTATTCAAATTATCTCTATTATTTCACTGGCATATGATCAGGTAAAAGAAAACCATGCACTTTAATTTTCAATTTACTCCCAAACAGATTTTTGTCTCTGCAAAAAGTGCTGTGTCTCATGTGAGACTGATTTTTCACAGAAAAGGAGTATGAACTTACATCACTGGGGTCAAGCTACTCACAGGTTCAGAAAATAAAGCTGATTATCTTCATATTTATAAATTTGAATCTTATTATTTCATTTATTTTTTTAACTATAAAGTACCCTCCTTCCATTCAACTTTCAGATGAACTTAAGCAATATTTCTTGCTGTTTTACTATTATATGTGCATGGGACAAGCTGATGGGAAGATTCTGTCACCTTTTTTATATTGGAATGCAAACAGAAGAGCTCCTCCAGAAGTACAGTATTTCTGAATGCACACTGTAGCTATACAGCTTAGGTCCCATGATGACAGCAAGACCCTCAGATAGTCAGAGTTGTTCACTGTATCTCCAAATGAAGGACATTATTACTGGAATTTACTCTGCTTTTAAGAAGAAATTTTGTGCTTGACCATTTATGTTTTAAACAGATGAAATGAGAATCTACCCCATTGTTGTATGAAATAGATTTATACAATTAGTGCATTTATAATCAATTGCAGATGAGTAAGATACTTTTGTCTCCATATAAAGCTCATCTGTGAAATTTTTGCCAAGGTGTAATGTAATCTATGTTGCATTTTGTCATTTCATTTGGTATTTTTACCAAACAGTTTTCCTGTTTGACTTATTAGGATATAAGCTCTTTTGATGGCATGATTAGGTTGGTAATAAGTATTCATAATATTACAAATATCAAAGCAGAGTGAGATAAACATAAATAACGTGTGATAAAGTTTAACCACTATGAGAGTAAAACATTTTTCATTTCAAAGGCTGCTTAGTAATATAGGTCTTGGTCATTTTGATTTTAGTTTCACATTTAAAGGTAAACTAACAAAGTGTTTGTTTTAATCAGCCTGTTCTTTGTAGTCTGGTGGAAAAATAAACATTAGTTAAAAGGCTATCAGTCTGACAAAATGACTTCTCTTAAATGTTAATTTGAAAAAAAACCCACTTCTTTCAGTGTTATTGATTTGATTGAACTGATATTTCTCAGAGCAACTGAAAAGGAAGCTTTCCTAATCTGTTTCAAGCTCTCCTGCTTTTGGGGTTTGTTTTTTAGATTGGTGGGTTTTTTTGGTTGGCTGGTTTAATTTTGTGGAGATTTTTGTTGTCGTTTTTATTTGTTTGCTGGTTTCTTTTTTCTTTGCTGTGTGTTTTCTGCCTCTCAACAGTGTCTTTTTGCCTGGAAGAGAGCAGTTAAAACAACATGATACAGGTATTTTTCCATAGAGAGCTGTCTTTCTTGGATATTATTTTAAAATTTCTGGGATAAATGTGTCATCATTCCCCTTTTCAGTAGCCATCATTGATTGAGAGAGTAGCCTTTATGGGTATGTTTGCTATAGTGGTTCAGAGCTGTGTAGGGCTGCTTTGGTAAGGCTTCTGGACCTTTTGTGCTCTGTGCAGTATTTAAGGTTCCTTTCTCTGGAGTTGTCATCCAGATTGTAATGCATATGGGAATTTAGAAAATGTGCCCATATAGTAATGAGTTAGTGGAAACTAAACTCTGCACAAGTTAATAAACTGCTATCAGCTTCTGCAGTTGTATTATCACATACTGCCGCAGAGCTCTGCTCCTGGAACAGGAATACTTTATGTTGGAGTAAAAAGAAGATGGAGTGTAAAAATACAATATAAAGCAATTGTCACAAAATCACTGTCAGTTGCTTGGGTCAGTTGAGTGCTCATATGTTCTGCTTTCTAAATGCTTGTTTGTTTTGAATAAAATCACACTAATGGAAAACATTTTAATGACTTTGAGGTAATCAAGATCAGGTCCTCCGTGAGGAAAGTTAGGTACATCCTCTCACAAAATTTTGAAAGCCATGGTCCTTTTGCTCTCTCTTTTGTCTAGAATCCATGTAAATTAATAATAGGTTTAAAAAATAAAGTGAATGAACAGTGACAGAGATGACAGTAAAATGTTCACTGTCATTGCTGCATCTGCTAACACACCCATTTGTGATAGTAGTGTAGAGTGACTACTCTTTAGTGAGCACAGTGTGTATAGGGTAGATTGTTCCATACTTAAAATTACATTTATTTGAGTTTGTCTCTTTGTGACTAGGTACTATTCCATAGTCTGTCTTCAACTGTTAAGTGCTGATGCACTCTCTCTGTGATTTATTGTTCTCATAATCAGTAATACGTCTCTTATGTATATACTTTCTTACCCATTGTCTCCAATGGTCATATTAAAAAAGTGCTTTTTTTCATGGTTTTGTGGCTTGTGCAGCAAGTCTGCATTTTACTTTTTTTATACTCAATATGTTTCCCTCTGCAGTTTGTTTAAAACTTGAGATTAAGCTCCGTGAGAGGGAGAATGACCTTAAAAATCATAACATCCAATGGAATGCATTGAGTTCAGTAAGCAGAGAGAGGGGAAAGCTAATTTGCTGGTGCCAGTCTCCCATGCTTGTTGAAAGCTACTACGGTTAGTGTTTACACCAGCTGCCCCTGAGCCTTACCTCTGCAAGTAGCATCTCTTTACCAATTTAGCCATTATTATGACTCTTTTTCAGCTATGTGGGTTCACTGTATATGAGTAGCATCTCCTGCCTTGTTTGCTAAGTGTATGAACCCCTTATTCTACATCCATTTGATCTCTTGCAGTCAAGTGGTCCCAGGGAGTCAAGTGGGTGATCTTCAGAGCTGAGCCACAGTCTGCCTGTTTTGGCTTACTGAATTGTTAGCAAGAGTTTTCCTCTGTTCTGAGGTGCAGCTCAGTAAAGCAGCAAGTCTGGTGAATGGACTTTGTCCCTTCAAAAGCATGGTCATATGCAAATGGCTGTGTTTTAGGTGTCCGGAAGACATGAATTCAGGTGCTTTTGCTTCATGGAGGTAAAGGCTGCCCTTCTAATACTGAAACTTCCTCACTCACTGGAAAACCTGTTTGCAGAACAAACTTGCCTAGGGGTGATGGGGATATTGTGTGGGGTTTGTACTGCTCTATTTTAGAAGAGATTTTTGGTGAATTTTTTCATTCTCTTCCTGCTCACACTATAGGAGATGATATGGCTCAGTGTGTTCATTGCCTGCACGACTTCCTTCTGTTCCATGCACTGTGGTGTGTAATTAACAAGCAACATGCCTTTTATACTAAGGAAAAGCAATAGGTGGACTACATGGCAATTTTCTAGTATGCAATTGTGTTTCCAGAGCTGTGCACATTGCTGCTGACACCTTTGCAAATATAATAGTATGAATTTAACACACCAACAAAAATGCAAGGAAAAGGCAAAACCATGCTGGCCTCTTCAGTGCTAGAAAAACAACAAATTAAAATGTTTGGCAAACAGAGGACAAAATTCATAGGGAAAGACTTGTACTTCCAAGTTTCTCAGGGTACATCAAGCAATCAAGTTTTAGAATTTATTGCAGCTTTGTGTTCTTGTTATTTTTATCCTTCTCTCTTCTTCCCCACCTCACACCATTAAGCGTGCTTAGAAAATTATCGATTAATAGTACTCCATGTACAAGCAACAGTAACAGTGTTCCTTCTGTGTCCAAAACATGTTACATAATTGCATAAAATCACACCGAGTTATTGTGAACTTTAATAAGGTCTTTAAATAGTCTGATAAAAATGTTTCTGTGAGAATGGTCAAGTTATTATGAGATGTAGTGTTTAAAGGGCAAAGTTGAAGTTCTCTGAGAAGGTATATGCATTTTAATGTTATGAATAATGGCTTTATTACTAATGAAAATAAGTGATAGTGTAATCTGTGCTAAGAATCAGGTAGCAAGTGTTAAGAGTCGCCACATTTGTCAATAAGGAACCGTACTTTTCCTTAACCTCATTGGAACACAGGTAGCAAAGTTTCTGCCTATTTTTAAGGAAGGTAAAGTATTCACTAGAAATGGAGGATCAGACCAATCCATTTTTCTGTATCATGGGTTCAATGAGCTAAGGAACCACCCCCCTGCCAACTAGATGGCATTAGTACAACTATATGTAGATGGCAGAGAAAGGCTCCCCAAAAGATACAGCTCTTTTCAAGTAAACCATAATAATTCATAGCTTTTTTCTTTACTCATGTGAGTAGTTTGACTGATTACTGGCATGAGAGAGATGGTCTGGGTTTGGCCCAACTAGATGTTGTTTCTTAAAATTCCAACAATAACATTCCTACACATTATTCTACAGAGCTCTTGCCTCAGGGCCCAATCTTGTCATCCTTCCACACACAGCCTTTCCATTGAAGTCAGGATCAAGAAAATTATAAACCATACAGCATAAAAAGATATGCTTGGTTTACTTGGCACTGAAAAGCTCTGTGTACAGGCCTTTGGGTGCCATTCCATGATTTTGACAGACACAAAATGGGAAACAGGAGAAGGTTAATGTATGAGTATTATCAAAATTATAACGAATAGTATATAATTTTGGTTGGAGTTGACCAGAGTTGACCTGTAAATATTGGAATGGACCTCCTGAAGTGAAATGATTCTTTGAAGATTAATACTGATTCTTTTCTCATGACCTTATCCTCACCTCTTTCAGGCTGGCCAAGTAGTGTGGATGCACAAGGAGCAGTGGATGCTTACAACCAACTGCACTCTGCAGAAAAGAAGTGTGTTAGTGGCTCTTTCATAAATGCCCCCAACCATGTTTTTGCAAACTTTTGTCACCTTAAAATTTCGCTTTCAGCATATGCTCCAGATGAAGCTGCCCTGAAAACCTTTAGCTTAAATGTGACTAGGTTCGGTGTCTACTTTGCATGACTGTTTTATGGTTAGTCCCATGATGTGTTATGAGGTATCTGGACGAAGAAAAGACTGGTCTTGACCTACAAGCCTTTAACTGGTTGTGAGTGGTGTGAAAAACTCTCTTTCCCCACCGGAGCTTGTCTGAGATGTTCATGTGTGCTGTCAACATACTTGCAGGGATGTATCACCTTGACTTTACCAAGTTAAGGTTTAGAAATTGTCAGGATTAAGTGCAACATGATTATTTCTTCCTGTGTTTTCTTGGCGTGTCAGCATACAGCCTGAGAAAAAGGACAGGTGAAGTTAAAGCATGACAAATCACTTCATAAGAGTTTTGACTTGATTCTAAAAGGACCGAGAAAACTTTTGGCGTACAAACATGCTAAAAAAACTTAAAAGTGTCTAAATAGTTTGAATTTTCTGATGCTCTCAGTGGTTAGGAGTTTCTGAATTCCTTTTTAGTTTCATTCTCATTATCTCCTCCATTTTATTTTAATTTTACGTTTTAAGAAAAAAAGTCTATGACAAACAATGCCTCAAGCATTACAGCATGGTTAGGAACCAGGTTTCTAAATGCCCCAGTTAATATAATGTATAATGTTTCCTTCAGCTGCAACTCATCTGATTGAAATAATTTGACTGGAATTAAACTATTGCTACTAAAATTTATGTAAAACTAATGAAAAATTTATTGGTTTATAAAATCCTTGCTTTTATCCAGGACTAACAATTCCTATGCAACGCTAGTGATCCTCCCACAAATAGTTGAGAGAAAATAAAATACAAGGGAGTTCATCAGTTCATATTCCCTGAGATCCTCACAGTTACTCTTCTTTGTGATCCAGTCTTTTAACTTTTTCATTACTTTAATCTTAAAAAATAGATTTTTAATTAAATTCAGAGCTATTATTCCCCTTTAGGGGAGGTGGGAAAAACAAATGCAACTCTGCTGAAGGACCTCTGAGCATAACATTTTCCCTCTCTTTACAGTTCATTTTGGCATTTTTATATATCTTCTGCTAATAAAATGTAATGATTTTCATCTTTTACTTTGACATCTGAGTCTGTATCTTTTATCTGTTGTTTACAGTGTTTCAGCCCATAAATAAATCATATGACAAAATAAATTACTTAATCTTGTGTTTTATTTGGAAACACATTAAAGCCTAGCTTTGGTGGGGAAAAAATCACTTTACACCTTACAATTGCTTATATACTTTTATGACTTTTGTGTCACGTTCAAATACTATCAAGGTGTCATAGCAATACCAATTGTTCACAAGAGCCACATTTTAAACCTTTCAAGTTTTCTGATGGAGTTTGATAGGAATACTTTGAAATGAAAGTACATCTGTCTTTGACAAATGGCATTTTCAGTTTGGAGTGTGGTTTTCTTTTTTTTTTTAGTATGTTGTTATAGTGCATTACAAAAGCAATATTAATCCCCAGAACTTTCTCAAATCAGTATACATGTGATTATAAGGAAGTCCGTTTTTCCAGTTGCCTGTATGCAAGGCTGTTTGTTGTCAGCATTTTTTTTTTTATCCACGATAAATTCAGTTATTCTGCAAATTCCCAAAGTTGTTCTTCTGCATTTTTTACATCTGTGCAACTGGTAAAATAAATGGTACTGTACTGAATTTCCGGTTGTATTTTTATTTTTAAATCCTTTTAGATATATTTTGCTTCCACAATGAGAAATAAATGATAAATATTTTCTTCACTGTTGTGAAAGAAAGAAAAGTTTATAACCTCACTGCATTTAGCATGTTTTTACCTGGTCAAAGAAAGTTAAATCATATTCTAAATAGTTGCTTGCATATCTCTTCTAAAAGCTTCTTTCCTTCACAAATGCATTCCACAAAACTATCTTTCACATAGAGAGTGTGCCCTCTTTTCTTAGGTTAATTGCTGAAATATGATGTGGTTTGGTTTCGTTCTTAGTAATTTCCCGATTCTATTCCAGGACATTTGGGATAGAGCCCAAGAGCTTAGCATGTTTTCCTTTTTTCATGGTAAAATTGTGCAAATATGCATTAGAGTGTGAAAACAAACAGTCTAATACATTTTTGCAAAGCTCTTTATGTTTACTGTTTATTGCAGATACCAGATCCTAATTAAAATGCGCTAACAAAAGCCAAGATACAAAGAACAAAGATATAGCGAAGCCTCATCTTTTAAAAATACTTGTGATTAATCCCAGAGGACACTGTGTCATGTGTCATTATTATAAAATTCAAGAAGTTAACGACATCTTTGCAGAGGATATAGCGCCAAACACTGTATCCAATCCATAGAAAAATAATCATATTATGGTCATGTTTTCTGAGGAATAATCTTTTCAGATCCTACAATGGCATCCAGCTACAGTCCCTCTTGTTTATGGTTCCTTGCACTACTCAGTGTAAACTTCTTGAATAGGTTTTTAAATATCTTGAAATTCTTCTTCCTTCTTTGCCTGAAAATAGATCCCTGTCATTATTAAAAAAGGATGATTTGAATTTGATCCCAGAAGAAATCCTTAAACAAGAAATTAACTTAATATACTTGTTATTTTAACTGTGCAGAAATACATTACTGTTTGATTTTAATTCTGGTCAAGCAAAGATCAAGCTTTTAGAGATCACATTTGGTATTCACTTCAGGTGAAATAAACTTCTGGTCCAGTAACTGATGCCTACAACGAGGTAGAATTGCTGGGGTCCTGTTAGGCTTTGGATCTGGAGATTAGAGCATTCATGCAAAGTAATTCTGTTTTCCTGTACACTGCGGTACCGAAGCATAGAAACTGGGAACATGCATGGATTAGGTATATTAACAAACATAAACTGATCAATTTGCTCACAAACTGAATTCACTGATCAGAAATTCAAGTGTATGTCAACCATGCAATGGTTTGCAGTGATGTCGTAGCATTTGAACAAGTCTTTACTGAATAACTGGAACCATCCTCTCACCGAGATATCACTGTTACTTCTTCTGCCGTAAATAAAGCACTAATGATTTGGGAAAGAGATTTGTCCTCTAATTATGTCAGGCAGTGAATGACTGTATGAGATAATGAACTCAGTACATGCTGAAGATTCCTCTTCTGGTGGAAGGCAGAGGGTAGTGCTGATGGTGAAAGATACTTCCCCATGTTTGGGAAGATGTTTCACCTTAGGCTCATATTGCCCTGAAACAGAGCACATAGAAACAGGCAGAGGTCAACACTGGAATATAAACTTTGCAGGAAAGACTTGTTTTGTTACAGGTGAATCAGAGGCCAACACAAGAATGCTCTGTGGAACTCTGTTTATGCTCAGTTAGGCTTGTTACCTAATCACTATCCAAAAGCTTTCATATGATTTTTCACTTTCTTCAGAAAATTCAGGCATTACTGGAATTTATTTATGCTGCACATAACAAAGATCATGCTGGAAGGTCTTCTGGATCTTTGCTGTGTCTGGATATTTCAATTTTCTCAGATTTTAAACTCTCTACCTTTCATTCTAGAACTTAAAAAAAAAAAAAAAAATTCAGCATTCTTTTTTTTAAAACATCTTGAGTGCTATTGTTTTTTCCCATCCATATATCAAATTCTTTTGGTACATGGGATTATTCCTTTCATACAGCAGCTAGTATCAATTAACTTGAAGTTATTTTAAAATCCCAACAAAGTTGTACCACAGACTCTGCCTGACTTGTGTTTAGATTGTTTCATAAATTAAAAACAGGAATTCTGAAAACAGGAATTTAACCTATGTAGGTACATCATCCCTCCTCATTTTGCTTTTCATAAGTAGCTAATATCCCATTATTTTATTACATAATGTATTTGAGAAAATTTAATTCTTATTTCTTTTGTTCCAATAACCTCAAACAACCTCAAAACAACTCAAACCCTTTCAGATGCTGCATGGAGAGGGCTACTCTGAAAGATTAACATTGTCCTGTCTCACTACATTCCCTCCAGGGACCACAAGGAGAGACAGGCTCTCTAGGGTCAGGAAATTGCTGAATTAGCTCTCTAGGGAAGTGGTTTTCTATCCATTAACTATAAAGGCAGTTTAGGGAAATTTAGGGAAATTTGACTCACTAGTTAAAATTAACCCTTGAGAATACTTCTCTCAATTGTGTAAGTATAAGGGAAATTTTATTTGTTCTTCAGTTAAGAAGCTTGTAAAATCTTCAGAACTAATTTTAAAAGGAACAGAGTATTTTCTAGTATAAAAATTCATTTCTATAACAGAGACTCTGTATGAAAAGTATTTGCTAGTATTGGCAGACTAGCATTAAACTCCTCAATTGAAATTATGGTGAGGTTAAGAAGATATTTAGGAAAATAAAGATTTTTCAGCTTTACTTTGATACTACTAAAACATCATTGAGATCTGTCAGCCGCTCGTCAGCCATGGCAGCTCCAGACACTCTGTGTCTGAGAAAGGTTCTAGTGATGCTCTTTTACTTGAATTACTCTCCCTTAAAAAAACGTTCCTGCAAACTCCTTTTGTTGTTAGTGTATCTCAAAGGCATAGATCAGCAGTCTGAGCCTACCCCCTTTAATACAATGTAATTTGTCAGATAAACTATATATGGTGTCTTTCTGTAATGGGGGTGTGTAGCATATTCTTTTCCTGTCTTGGATACATCCTTTTCTGCGGTGTTTGTTGTTGAAGGGAGAACAGGTACTACTGGTGACCTGAAATAAAACAAAGATTTCCATTCTTTCTTGTTCACCAGGTGCAACTGAATTTATAGGATAAAATAAATAAATAAATAAATAGAAATTAATTTTTCTCTGTTCAAGAAAGCCTGACTTTCTTTTTTCTTGGTTTTGCTTCTATCTCAAAAATTCGGGAAGTAAGTAAATGAGATAGGGAATATGCTTTTCTTTTTCTTGATGGAATTCATTGGGTAAAAAAAGGAGTGAGGGCATTTAAATTCCAGGATACATGTAAAGAGTTCATACCTCCTCCTCACTCTCTCTTCCCACTTCCCATTTACAGGTACACTTTGGACCTGCGGAATTGACACCTTTATTTTTTGCTACTGAGCATTGCCTTCTTTCTGAATTTGGTGGCTATTCACCAGAAGTGTGGACATAAACGGGAGACAGCTATTTGACACAGTATGTAACTGCCACAGTAACAGAGCAGGATGGTTGTATTGGAAATGCGGGCTAGCATTCCATCAGTTGTGTTTGTCATGTGAAAAGTCATACCGTGCTCTGCCAATGGCTCCTGAAAACAACTGCTATTTGGCAAAAAGGGTAAGTACAGTGGATTCTACTCTTGTGGTATACAACACTGAATGGCAAATTCCATTAGAAGAAGTCAGCACCTTGTAAGAGTGTAAAACCCTGGAAAGAGCTTGGCATTCAAGTTCGTTGAATAGTCTGGTGATGGGAACACGCTAACAGTTTAATTTAGTCCTGATAAAATCTTACAAGGTTTGTGTTTTTGTCTTCTCTTGTATGTGCCCTTTTTGATCTTGCTAATAAAAATAAGAAAAGAAAACTGTAAAGAAAAAAGTACCTTACAAGAGTACGTGCTTGGACTGAGTCAGGCACAATTAAGCGAGAACAAGCCAGTCTTAACCTGCTGAGCTGTGTGTGGGTGTAACAGCATGAACAGAATTTGACACTTTCTACTGCCCGATACCACTGAAATATCTATGCAGAGTGATAAGCAGATAACAGATTGTCAGCCTTTTAGCTGAATTTCCTATTTTTGTTGGTATAAATGAAACTCTTGTTTTTTTCTCCCCTCTTGTTCTTCACCCTTTCCCTCTCCTTTGAGATATCCTGGATCCTTGCTGGAACCCTGCCAAATCCTTCACTGTCTGTGTCATTCATCTCTTTACATACTTTCATTTTTTAGGCTTTGTCTCATGCCATCCTTCTCATCAGAGATCCTACTTCTTCTCTGCATGCGGGCATCACTGAGGGCATACATACCTTCTTTCTTTCAGCTTTCCTAGTAGCTCAACACATTGCCTCTGTGACACTTGCATCCTATGCTAGTCAGGGAAATGAGACTCCAGATTGAGACCACCCCCATGTCAGGTGCCCACCTACTGCTCTGCATAACGCATACTTCATTCACTAAAGAGATTCTGGTGGAGAGATAAGTAGCCTTCAAAAATTCTTAGGTGTTCTATTTCACAGGGACATTGCTTAAAATATATGGGCCTTACCTTAGGGCCAACCAAGAAAGGCACGTGATTACTAATTTGTTTACATGTACTTAGTCAGTTTTTTTCAGCTTCATTGGACAAATCAATACTCTAATGAAAAAACCAAAAAAGGTACCGAAGAGGAATAAATTATCCCTTTGTATACATGTAGAGCAGCCCTGGAAGTTGGCTAAGTTGAGGATTTTATGTATATGTTTCTAGAACAGAATTTAACTTGCCCAATACTGGAGTGGTGATTTGCAACTTTAACCAGTTTGGAGAGCAACAAAATTTGAAAACTATGCTAAGGGCCAGATAAACTTCTCCATTTTCAAAAAGGGACAAATAAGAAGGAATGTTCCTTCCCTAATGCATAATTTCTCCTTTCTAGTGTAAAATATAGTAAATTACTCCGAACACAAACTAATCATCAAGAAGGCAACAATACTGTTAATGGTTTAAGCATAGTACTCAGTCTGAGTTTACTCTGCCTTATGGAAATATCAAAGTCATTTTGATTATGCTCAGAGGTTTAATGTAGCTATTAGAACAACAGCTACTCTATTGGTGTTACACCATTGGATTTGTTGATTCAGCAGTAGAACTATGACTCTTATTCTTCCAGTTGCATTTGTGAATTTGTTTTTGTTTAAGTTTGAGTAATTGAAGTCTTGTGGGAAGTAAAGTCATTGTTCATCTGCTTATTTCAATCTGTACTGGGAAAGCAAATTTTCTCTTGTTAAATTATATTTCTAATGTTCAACAGGGATAGTTGCAGATCCTTGCTGTCATGCCTTGCTTTCTTTGAAATACATCTTAGCTGGCTCTCCAAGCTGTCTTATCACCCCCTTATGTTTCAGCAGCAAGATGATTCATTCAGAATGGTCTTACCCCATATCTGACATCTCAAATCCGTGATCTGAGATCATCTAAGAGGGATCTGAAAGTGATATTCTGTAATGTGGTTAATACAGAGCTATTATCTAAGCACAACAATGAGAATGGGGCAGATTTATTTTTTTTGTTTATTTAAATGAGCTTTCTCCTTTGAAGCTGCAGTCCCATATCCATGTCCCCACTTCCTTCAATACTACATTTTTCACACCTGTGGCTACTCAGATTCCATTACAGACTAAACATAACCCTTCACTACAATGGTGAGAAGGGCAAATCTTGACCTGAATATTATGATAGAATAAATTACACTTTTCTTGTTTGCCACGCTGAATAAGAAGACATCCTGCCAACTAGAACACTCTTTCTTTAACAGAACATTGTGGCTTGCAGTACTTGGGAACTCTGGTTGGAAAACTGTTTTTAAGAATCTGATCAGTTTGCTTGAGTGCTTCGTTAAGGCCAAGTCTTTTGGAATAGGCAGACACAATGTAATTGTACAGTATCATACCATAAACCAGTAAGAAATTTTTTGTTTCTGAACAGAGGACAAGTCTTTGGTCCAGGTTTAATGAAAGAATGGAGCAGCTTTATTGAATGATAAAACATTGATCTAAGTCCCCCTCAAGTTAATGAATTGCTTTTTATCAGCTTCTAATACACAGAATAAAACAATTGTCTTTGTTACTCTTTGACTGCTGAATGCTTTGCAGATTTTGAAAAAAGTGAATTCTTTAGTTTTATCACTACATTGAAACTGACCTTAAGCATTAATAATCTTTATTTCAGAACATCTTTGAATGGAAAATAGCT
The DNA here is from genome assembly GCA_013399695.1 of Formicarius rufipectus. Classification (NCBI taxonomy): domain Eukaryota; kingdom Metazoa; phylum Chordata; class Aves; order Passeriformes; family Formicariidae; genus Formicarius; species Formicarius rufipectus. The sequence continues at coordinate 365,483 of VXAU01000616.1, forward strand.
GACTGTGCAAAGAAGCCATGCAAATGTTGGGGGATAAAATGAGAGGATGTGCTTAGCTTCATGTTGTTTGATTGTTTTCTTTTTCTTTCTTTCTTTATCTTTTTCTTTTTTTTTTTAAGGCATATGAGATGGCATAGGCATTCTCTTAAGACATTTAAGGAGATATCATCTGAATCCCTTATTTTCTCAGGGTACTGAAGGAGAAAGTATTGATTAGGGTATGTGCTGGAATTCACATCCTATTTGTAGAGAGCTAATAAAACAATAAAAAGACTGTGGTCCCAGTAGAGTTTTAGCAAAAGTAATGGTAACAATAATGACTTTCCTACAAATGCTTTCACATGTTTGCAGAATTTTCTGTTTTCTTTTAATAGCTATTAGGCTTGTTACACTGAAGTGTGTAGACTTAAAGGAAATTAAAATGAGAATGTGTACACTGTTGCACTGTTGTTATACTGTTTGTGGGGTTTCTTGATCTAGACTCACACATTGTCTTAATGTTTAATTCTCTGTCCATGCCTGCATTGGTCAGTTGCACTGGTCAGCCTCTCAAACTGACAAAAAATATTGAGAGGAATGCAGTTTTTGAAGGCAAGTAGCCAGTAGCTGTGAGATTTTCTGTGTGTAAAGTGCTCTTAAAAGATCTGTCTGCAGCAAAAGCCCCTGAACAGAGCTTAGGCAGATTTTGAACAAATCTGCTGCTGCATGGGAATAAATTTCAAACACCCAAGGAAAAATATGTCTTGATCCTGCTTATCACAGGTCATTTTCTTTCATTTGTTTCAGTTCTGTAGCCCAAAGACACTGTTTTCTCCTTCCTGAGATAATTTGAGTGAAGTAGTTCAGATCTATCATTAAATACACTTGTTGCAAGCTGAGGAGGAAGAGAAAATGTTTTGTGAACAGATAAATTAGTTTGCCATGTCTGTTCCAAAGAGTAATTCTTCCAGGACACTCCTCAGTACCTGTTCTTGAAAGGGCTAGTTTCTGAGCTTGCATCAAAAATCCTAGTTCTGCAGCTGGCTGGCTATAATGCATATATATATTTTAGTGCCTCAATTAATAATTCAGATTAATCCATAATATGACTAAATATAAAGGGAAATATTATAAAAATCAATATAAATAATTCATTATGTCTTTTTGGCTAGAAAGATAATTTCTTTGCAAAAAAGGAATCATTTACACAAACCTCTATCTTTACAATCTTACACTGGCATAGTAATTATTGTAGCTCAGATTGGCACGAGAATAATCATTAAACAGGTATTTAGTTACAAGCAGCTGTCTTGAAAATTTAATATTCTTTTGCATCAGTATCAGGAGCATTGTCCCATTTGATGGAACTTCTTTATAATTTGGGAACCAGGAAACATTTTTCATGGTCATAATGTACACATATGCAAACATATATGTACACACACTTATGTTCTTTATTAGTCTTTGCTTGGTAGGAAACAAGACAAGATGCAAAAACATAATCACAGAATCACAGAGTTGCATAATGGTTGAAGTTGACAAGAACCTTTGGAGATCACCTGGTCCAACACCCCTGCTCAAGCAGGGCCAGCCAGAGCAGGCCGCCCAGGCCTGTGTCCAGTTGGCTTTTGAGTATCTCCAAGGATGAAGACTCCACAAAATCTCTGGGTAACCTGTGTTGGTGCTTGGTCAGGCACTGACAAAGTGTTTCCTGATGCTCAGATGGAACCTCCTGTGATTCCGTTTGTGCCCTCACTGGACAACATTTGGCTCAGTCCTCTTATCATGCTCCTATAAGGTATTTCTTTTCTTTAGTATGATCAATCACAGCTCTTTCAGACTTTGCTTGCATGAGAGATGTTCTCAGTTCCTTCATCACTTGGTGGTCCTTTGCTGAGCTCTCTTCAGCTCAGAGAGTCAGAGAGCTCTCAGCTGTGAAGCTCAGAACTGGACTCATTACTTCAGATGTGGTCTCATAAGTGCTGAATAGCTGTAAACATAGAAAACTAGAGTAGAGCAGAGTTGAGTAGATTCAAGTCAATTTGGGTTGAGTCAGGTCGAGCAAAACAGTAAACAACTGACTTTGCATTGAGCAGAAACATTTTTTTACATCTAGAATGAGGAATGTCACAGGTGGGGTAACACTGGTTTATGTTACTAATAGCTAACCCTTTTTTAACCCCAAGCAAAGTAACAGATGTTTTTTTATAAGGAAAAGTAAATAGTTAAGGTACTAGAAGAATATCTAAATGCCAAACACTTAACATGTTACTATTCTTTTATATATATGTGAAAGTTGCATACTTGTATTTCAATAGATAAATCTTGAGGGAAGCCTCACAACCTTCGAATTTGAAATAAAAAAAAGGCGGAATTGTTTAGTTTTAACTTCCTGTTAGCTGCCAAAGCCCCTTTAAGTTGTTATTAGGGTTTTTTTCAGTGGATTCAGTGTAGACAAGTGCAAAGGGTTACAGTGCTCTGCCTCCTGCTGGATTTTTTGTTCATTGGCTTCTGAGAACCATCTTCAATGTCAAAGAATTGAAGAGCTTGCATAGATAATCTTTTCTATGGTGCATTTATGGTTACAGACCAAGAGGTCCCGGTTGCTCTGCTGCTACTCCCAGTAACTCAGAATACTAAAGACCTCTGCAACTTCTTTCTTTAGTTGTCTCTTTTCTGAAGAATCCTTATCTACTTAGCACACTTTCAATGGAAGCCAGTGCAAACCTGCAATTGTTGTTCTCCTTTTTTTAACATTTTTTGATCCTTTATACTTTTGGGAATAGTGGGAGGCCAGAACAGTATAGAGTAATTAAGATTTGACAGATATATAATGTAATACCGTAATATGTCATAGTAATCAGTGTATTTTTGATTACTAATGACCACTAAAAATATTTTCTTATAAACCTGTTAGAATTGCAAGATCTTATTTGTGAATAGCAATAATGAGTCCACATTTCCCCCCATTTCTATAGCTCTTTGTTGAATTTCATCTACCATTTCAATACCCAGTTTTTGATACTTGCAGTGCTGCTGTCAGTTCTCTGACTGGCTTAGGATCATCATCACTGTTACCTTTCGTCTCCCTTCATCTTCTATATCCCTTAGGAATATGTAGCTCTTTAATGCTCTGCTGGCAGCGGCCCTCTGCATTAAAAGTGCCTTGTCTATTTCTTTCATCCAGCATTTTGTCCTCCTGGGTTATTCCTTTATTTTATTTTTTTTATCCCTGAGAGGATCTTTTACTTAAGAGCCTTTCTCAAGGGACCTTAATTTAAAAAAATTAAACAAAATAATATGTTCAGAGAGTACCTCCTAGCATGAAATTGGATTTCAAGTGAGAGTTTAAGCATTCATCACTCAAAAACACTTAAATTCCCCAAATCAGCTATTTTATAAGGTTAATGCAACATTAACATCAATGCAATTTTATTTTTTTTCAACTAATCACAAATATTTTGCTCATGTTCCTCTTTAACCTGGTCTTAGCTAAGTAAAACTTATGCTGTGGTCAAATGTTCTTGTGCTTTAACATGCATTCATGTGGATTTTTCTGGACAAATAAGAAAAGCAATGAAATGTTTAAAAGAGAAAGGAAACTGCTATAAACTTACTTCTTTGGGGGTTTTTGTCCTGCTTCATTTTATAGCTTCTGTTAGTAAATTGATTTAGGTCTCGAGCAGAGTTATATCATGCTCAAGCAAAACCGCACCATGTGCTACGCTTGTGTATTGGAGGCTGTAGTGTTGATGGCCCAGCCGAGGCTCAGCAGGGGCTGGGGAGGAGTCCTGCCCCCCATTCAGGGCAGTAGAGCCTCTGTCTGCGTGCTCCTGGAGTTGTGAGTGAGTACATTGTCGTCTTCTGTGGACTGTCTTTGGGGAAGTACCACTTCACCACCTCTCACAGAGGCTTGGGAGGATGGCATCCTCCTGGCCCCCATAATTGCACCTCTGACCTCATAACATAACAGTTATTTACAAATTTTGTACTATTTTTTTTTGAGGCCTCAGAAATAAAAAGTTCAATTATGGCCCTCTTTTCAAGTAACTGACAAAATAAAGTGAGAAAAGGATGCGTAAGATTGCGAAGATGGTACACCAGGGATAGATAACAGAGAGGAGACCAAAAAAATCTAGAACAAAGTAAGGAAATTGACATGGAAGGGTGTGAAAGTGGATGCAGCACTATGAGACAAACAACATAAATAATTCTGGTGGTACATGTTTTCCTGTCTCTGCTTTTTTTGCACCATGCCTAATGTGCTGTTGTTCAGGGGAAAATATAATGTTATGTGAAGTGGGATCACTGGGTGATATAGTCTATTCAACTCTGAAGCTTTTAGAGTTACTTGCACATAAAATATTTCATTTTTACCCAGTCACACAGATTATTCCCATTATTCACAGAATATGCCACGTTGGAAGGGACCCACAGGGATCATCAAGTGCAATGCCTGACCCTGCATAGGGCCGTCCCCAAGAGTCACACCATGTACTTGAGACTATTGTCCAAATGCTTCTTGAACTCTGTCAGGCTTGGTGCTGTACCCACTTCCCTGGGGAGCCTGTTCAGTGCCCAACCACCCTCTGGGTGAAGAATGTTTTTTTAATATCCCACCTAAAACTCTCCTGACACAAATTCATGCCATTCCCTCAGGTCTTGTCACTGGTCACCACAGAGAAAAGATCAGTGCCTGCCCCTCCTCTTCCCCTCACAAAGAAGTTATAACTGCAATGAGATCTCCCCTCAGTTTCCTTTTCTCCAGGCTGAACAGATCAAGTGATCTCAACTTCTTCTCATACAGCTTCCCCTCAAGGCCCTTCACCACCTTCATGGCCCTCCTTTAGACACTCTCTAATGGCTTAATATCTTTCTTATATTGCAGTGCCCAAACCTGCACACAATATCCAAGGTGAGGCTGACCCAGAGCAGAGCAGAGTGGGACAATCCCCTCCCTTGAACAACTGGTGATGCTTTGCCTGATGCACTTACTGCTTACCAGCATGTTAAATAATCTTGAAGAAAACTTATAAATGCTGCCAATTTACCTACATCACATAGAAGTAACTAGCAGAACAGTAAATATCTAGCAATTAAAAATTGGAAACTTTCTATGGTTGCCTTATGGGAATTTGTTTTACACCCCAAAAAGAGTGCCATGTTTTGTGTTACTATATTTTTAAGCAAAGGTCTCATATATCACCCCTTCCTCATTTTTGCTGTAAGTTGTGCTTAGCAATTTTCAGTTATTTATTCAGCTTTAGCCACAGCATAAACATCTTTACCATCAATGTACAGTAATTGCAATGGGGTGAGTACAGTTTTGCTAAAATATCCTTGAGTAGAGAGATGTGCTGGCAGTGTTTTATAAAGAAAAGAAACTGTGCTGTAGTCTCACCTTTTCATATTTTTCAATTGTTTGTGTCTATTTTTAGCATTTTCTTTTAGGATACTTAAAATTGTAGCTTTGGTTTTATCTTTCAGCTGTGGATTGTGTCCTGCTCTTGGATACATGGAGCATTTCTCCGAGTATCTGGACTTTTTTGGTATTTGAGACCAATAGATAGTTCAGCATATTTCAGTCTTCCTTTCAGAACAACTTCTAAGCTGCTGTGATTCTAAGACTAATTTTATGGTTAAGAATTTCCTAATGGTTATATCCTTGTGAAAAAAAGTCCATGTGGTTTACCCTTTGTCCTACATATCATTGCTATCAAGACATTGTAGAATGCCACTAGGTTGATCAGGCAGGACTTGCTCTTTTTTTGAAGCCATGCTCACTGTCCTGAATCAGGTTCTTGTCCTCCGTGTACCTTAGCATAGCTTCTAGGAGGATCTGTTCTGTGGTATTTCCTGGCACAGAGGTGAGCCTGACGGGTCACTAGTTCCCAGGGTCCTCCATTCTACCCTTTTGAAAGATGGATGCAATGTTTCCCTTTTTCCACTCACCTGGGACTTTAATTGGCTGCTGTGACTTTTCAAATATCATGGAGAGTGGCTTGGCAACTACATCAGCCAATTCCTTCAGCACTCTGGGATGCATGTAATTGTGTCCCACAGATATATCGACATTCAGGTTCCTCAGATGATCATGAACCTGATCTTTATTTCCAGTGGGAAGCACTTTGCTCCCGCAGTCCGTATCTACTCGGAAGGTGTGTGAAGAGAGGTTGCCATTGAAGACTGTTGCTAAATGAGAGTGGGACTGTGATAACAGAGGACACAGAGAAGGCAGAGTTACTAAATGTGTTCTTTCCTTCAGTGTTCACTGACAAGACCAGCCCCCAGGAATCTCTGACCCAAGAGACCAGGATAGAGGAATGTTGGATAGAGGGCTTTCCCTTGGTCAGGGAGGATTTGATTAGAGAATACCCTGGTAAACTTGACATCCACAAATCCATGGGCCCTGATGGGATGCATCCATAAGTGCTGAGAGCTGATGGACACCATAGCCAGATGCTCATGATCATCTTTGCAAGGTCAGGGTGATTAGGGGAAATGTCTGAGGACTGGAGGAAAGCAAATGTCACCCTGGTCTTCAAAAAGGGCAAAAAGGAGGACCCAGACAACTACCTGCCAGTCAGCCTCATTTAATCCCTGAAAAGGTGGTAGAGTTCTGACCTCATTCTCTTCTCTGTTCCTACAGGTGACCAGGAGAAGTCAGCATAGATTCATTATAGGTAAATTATGCTTGACCAAGCAGTGGGTATTGTCTACCTCTACTTCAGCAAGACTTTTGACATTGTCTCTCATGACACTCTCGAAGGCAAATTCAGGAAGTGTGGACTGGATGAGTGGACAGGGAGGTGTATTGAGAACAGGCTGAATGTCGGATTCCAGAGGGTCATAATCAGTGGCACAGGGTCTAGTTGGAGACCTGTCACCAGTGGTGTTCTCTAAGGCCCAGTATTGTTTAACTTATTCACCAATTACTTGAATGAAGGGGATAGAGAGACTTCTCAGCAAGTGTGCTGACAACACAAAGCTGGGAGGAGTGGCTGATACCTCAGAGTGTTGTGCAGCCCTTCAGAGGGACCTTGACAGGTTGGAGAGATGGGTAGAGAGGGATCTTCTGTAATTCAACAAAGGCAAATGCAGGGTCCTGGGGAGAAATAACTCCAGGCTCCAACATAGGCTGGGGAGTGACCTGCTGGAGAGCAGTTCTGTAGGGAAGGACCTGGAGGTTCTGGTGTACAGCAAGCTGTCCATGAGTCAGCAGCATGCCCTTACGGCCAAGAAGGACAATGATGTCCTGGGGTCCATTATGAAAAGCATTGTCAGCAAAACAGGGGAAGTGATCCTGCACCTCTACTCAGTCCTGGTGAGGCCACATCTGAAGTGCTGTGTCCAGTTCTGGGCTCCTCAGGACAAGAGAGAAATGGAGCTCCTGGAGTGGGTCCAGCAGAGGGTGACANGGATCTTCTGTAATTCAACAAAGGCAAATGCAGGGTCCTGGGGAGAAATAACTCCAGGCTCCAACATAGGCTGGGGAGTGACCTGCTGGAGAGCAGTTCTGTGGGGAAGGACCTGGAGGTTCTGGTGTACAGCAAGCTGTCCATGAGTCAGCAGCATGCCCTTACGGCCAAGAAGGACAATGATGTCCTGGGGTCCATTATGAAAAGCATTGTCAGCAAAACAGGGGAAGTGATCCTGCACCTCTACTCAGTCCTGGTGAGGCCACATCTGAAGTGCTGTGTCCAGTTCTGGGCTCCTCAGGACAAGAGAGAAATGGAGCTCCTGGAGTGGGTCCAGCAGAGGGTGACAAAGATGATTAGGGGACTGGAGCATCTCTTATGATGAAAGGCAAATAGAGTTGTGCCTGTTCAATCTTGAGAAGAGATGACTGAGAGGGAGGCTCATCAATGTATAAAAGTGTCTGAAGGGAGAGTGTCAAGAGGATGGACCCAGACTCTGCTCAGTGCTGCCAAGTAAAAGTACACGAGGCAATGGGCAGAAACTGATTCACAGGAAGTTCTACGCAAATATGAGGAAGAACTTCTTTGCTGGTGACTGAGAATTGCAACAGGTTGCCCAAAGGGGTTTTGGAATATTCGTCACAGGAGAGATTCAAGAACCATCTGGATGCAATCCTGTGCTGTGCACTCTAAGATGACTCTGCTTGAGCAGGGAAGTTGAACCAGATCAACTTCTGTGGTTCCTTTCAGCCTTACCCATTCTGTGATTTTTCTCCTCATCCACTGTTCCCAGTTTTCTAGCATGGTTTATCAGCATGAATACATCTTTTTTGACCTTTCTTTCTGGTAAACATACATATAGAAGCTCTTCTTGTTATTCTCTGCCAAGTTCAGTTGCAGCTTTGCCTTGGCCTTCCTCACCCCATCCCTACACAACTGAATGTCATCTCTATACTCTTCCCTGGTTACCTCTCCCTGACCTACCACCTGTGCATTTACTTCTATTACTATAGTTTAACCAGCAGTTCCCTACTCAGCCATGCAGGTCTCTTGCCTTCCTTGCCTTGCTATCTCGCAGTTCTCACAGTCCTAGTCAACTGCTTTGACTATCCAAGTTTTCTGCCCCTTTCCTGACTGCGTCTTGCCTTGGCTACTCTTTATCTTGCTGTATCTATTGGTCACTTTTTGCTCATCATCTTTTTGCCTAACTCTCTTTGCACAAGTATCTCTCCACATACACTGCCATTTCTGGCTCTTCCTTCATGAGATCTTTTCTGCCTCTTGTTATCCCTAACACTTGACACAGATCACGGTCTGGTATCTGTCCACTTCCCATCTCTCCTTCCTCCTTTTTCCCCACTGTCTTCCATTCTCTTCCACTTATTTTTTCTTCCTGTTTATAGGCTCCTTGATGAGCTATTTGAAGTATAAAATGTTAGTAATGCAATAGTGTGAACTTTGAAATTTTGAAAATGTTACTAAAAGTAATTTAAAAAAAAAAATGGTTCCAGTTATTTCTGTGTGTCTCTGAGTTCATAGCCTTTACAGTGTATATTGTTCATGGGCTAGAGTTTTTCTTCACGTAGTGAGTGCTAGAAGTGTGCACACTAAGAAAGTGGAAGCAGATGTTCTCATACAGTGTCTTGATTCCAGCAGCTGAGGTTTCAGAAAGACTATCAAATGGTTCTAACTCTCAAAATGAACTATGTAACTTGGGAATAATATGCTGATAGTATGCTATCAGTAGTGCAGATCTAACAACTCTGAATTATTCTCACTCTTTAAGGCAGACGTACTGAGGTGTGGGTTCCTTTGCATCATGTATTTAGGAACTGAAAACAGAACAGCATGGTTGTGATGTCTGTATTAAATAATGAGGCAGAACATAGTCCTCTAGAGCAATAGGTTTCCCACTGTGTTGAGTCACTAAGCAAGCTGTCACTGTTGATGATGTACTCTTATTTTTAGAAATCCTTCAATGAAAGTCAAGCTGAACCCTACGATGCCATATTTTACATTGCTTAAGTTGTTGAGATGCCAGGTTTCATTATTATTGATGTTAAACACTTACAGAATATTTCTGGGATACACAAAAGGTCTTCGAGCATTTCAATGATTTATGAAGCAAATAGGCTTCCTAGATGTCTGTGAAGTGCCACTGATGGATTCAGTGAATGCAGCAGTAAGCACCCATTACAGCACCTAGAACACCGTTTCTAACTGGTTTTTGTTCCATTAACAAGTTGTGAAAGAGACTTGATGATGCTTTTAGCTGAGAAATATTTTAGAATGTGATGTTTTTTCTGAAGAATAATTCTATCTGAAAAAGCATGGAAAATGACAAACAGCTTCAAGAAGAAAGAAAATGCATTGTGTTACCATATTCTGAACCCTGGCTGTATCATAAGGCATCTTAGGATGGTAATATGATGTCTCAAGACAAATTGCCAGTCTACTGCACATACACTCCCTAAAGAGGCTTTTATTTCTACCAGGCTAAATTCAAATGCAGAGAAACCTTTTTACTGTCATCCGCTGACCCACACTTTTCCCCTGCCTCAAGATTACAGTATTCATCTTAATTATCTGTAGTGATCTAAAAGTAAGATTTCTAAGTTTCTTCTAGAGTTGATGGATAGACATACACACTTCCAAAGGGGATTAATCCCAATAGTGATAGCCAAGAGGAAAATTTTCATTGCCATTTTCACGTTTAAAGCTATGAAAGGGAAGAGATACTACAGGATCCTAACCAGGCTGAGCCCTGCTTTTCTTGCCATTTTTGGTGGGTTTTAGGATGGCTAAAACTAGCTTATTTCTTACATTGTCTTTTACTCAAATGCAGATATATTATTGTTAAAACAGTTACAAGAACTTCAGTATCCACAGATTGCTTCAGAAAGTTGAAACATTTGATTGATTAAACAAGACAAGAGACAAAGTAATCCCCTCCCACTCAAACCTGCCATAAAACTCCCCAAACCTACAGACAAAAATCCAACTACCTGAATAAAACAGCATCCACAAAATCTTTTTTTTTTTTTTCCAGCACAGTTATCAGAAGATCATGCTTTTGTCAGACTTGACTGTGTCCAAATTCTAGTTGAATATCAAGGTATGTAGTATATACCATATATCTCTCTCTCTATGTATATATACATGAATGTGTATATCACTCATTATAAAAATACGTATATAGTTTTTTTCTACATACTAAGGAGGGGTAGAAGATATTTCAGTGTGGAAGAAACTCCTGCTTAAACTGCTTTGTGCCTAATTTGGCATACTTGAAATCTGGGAATATGTAAAATCATGGCTATTTAGTAAGGCAAATTCAAATTAACTATGCACTCAAATTTGTAACTCTGTTTGGTAAAAGATGCAAAAAAGCCCATAGTTATACAAGGAATGATCTTTGACAGTGACTGCCAAGTAAGATGTGAATCCAAAGACTTTGGATTTTGTTATACTCATGTGTCATACTTTATAGACTATAAACCTGCTTAACCATGAACTCTTATACTTCATGTTAGAGTATTTAAAATACATGGAAGATAATAAGATCTACATAGATTACAAAAAGATTTTTCAACAAAATAAAAGGTCCCGAGGCCTACATATTTCCATCCTATTTCCCAGAACAATTAAGAGAAAACATGGTCTCTCAGATCAATCCTAAAGTGTGCATGTTTTCTTCCTCCTCTATAGGAGTGGAGTTATAATACACTGCAGAGTTAAACTTAGAGAAAACCCATTCTGGTGTTTAGAAGAATACAGAGTGTGATAAAGTACTGGATAAGTGCCTTACATTTCATGAGTATTGAAACCTAAAGTAAAGTGGGATGAGACATGTTTTTTTCAGTCCTCTAAAGCTTCTTGAGATTAATTCCCCATTGTTTGGCTGCCGGATGAGGCCAAAACCATACAGTTTTAAAAGACAATAACCAGAATAGCTAATTCCCTGATTATTAAAGTACTGAGCTTTAAGTAGTGCAAGTCATAGGTAGAAGTAAGTCATTTGAATTAATACACTAGTAAGCTGAAGGAGAAGCTCTCCTACGTGAGACTGCTTGCTCTTTGGCAACATTTTTTTCCCATTGCTTTAAAATTTTTCACATTTTCGTGGTCAAGTGGCAAAATGAGAAGAGAAAGCAAAGGAAATGTCTTTAGTTCTGTCTTTGAACTGAACACTATTCATACAAAGGTATCAGTGTGTTGCAAGTGTGAAAACAAGAGAAGAGTGAGTGAATGGCAAAAAAGAAAATTCCCTTAAAAATTCTAAATCAGTATATTGACAACAAGAATTTAAGCACTGTATTTTCGTAAATACCATCTAAACCATTTGTAACTTAATATTCTGAGTAGGTGACAATGGTGATGCATGTAACTGTGACTAGTGGTGGTCAAAATTCTTTCACACATAAACTGATTGATAAAAATAATACCGTCCAGTTTTTCCATGGAAGCTTAGGAGGTTAGGAAAAACGTCCAAATCAAGTAGTGAAAAAAATCACTTGAAAACCTAATATTTCTGAAATCTGCTCTGGGTTTTCTTATCAAGCTCTTGTTTGCTCATATAGTTCAGTCATGTTAAGTCTTACAAAGTGGATATCATCTTTAACTTTAGTCAACTTCTAGTGCCTGTACTGTAAAACACTATTGGAGGTGATGAGATACACAAAGTCCTAACTGTGAAGCTGTCTCATTCTCTTTTCTCATTTCACTACATGTAGATGTGCATATATATGCACATTTATGCATGATAGTGGGCACTTGTTTGTAATTCCTGCCTCAGAAATGCTTTCATAACTCCTGATAGTTTTGTCCCTTTAAACTTCATGAATAAAAATTTACAAGAAGTTCAGGTGATCACCTCTCTCTCTCTCTCCCTTTCTCTCTTGAAAGCTTGCCAAAAATCCAACCACCACCTAGGCTATTAGTGCATTATTCTCTATTAGTCTACCCCCATGCCAATTTTAAAATCCTTTTAATTTGCACCTTTTATAACTAATGGATGATACTTTGGGGAAAATTGCAGTGACATTTGCAAAATGATGCTACTTTAAAAGACAATGTTATTCATCAATTGAACATAGTGCAAAAATAAGCAATATATTTACAGAAAAAAGGAAGGCTAATGTATGCTCAACTTAACTTCATCAGAAGCACAGATGACATAAGGTGATGCTTTTTGTTCCTTTCCGGGTGGTAGAACTTTTACCAGGTTTCAGAGGATCAACCTGGACTCAGGCTTCTGGTGCTGAAAGCTCAGTCATCAAGCCATCATGACTGAGAAAAACTCTTGGCAGTTCATTGACTTGAGTGGGTTGTTACATCCTGATGACTTTAATGAAACTTGGTCACCTGTTTACAGCTTGTGCAGGAAACCTTTTCTGAACTAGGCTCTTAAGATTGCATTGAGAGGCTCTTTGTAGTTATTAAGTCCAAATGAGGTATACTGGTAAGAAAGTAATTGAGTCTTGCAGCAGAAGTTTGCTGTTACATTAAATTGTACTTCCCCCCTCATCGTTCATTGGTACAAAATGTGTCTTTGTAGGGGACATATGTTTTAAAGGTACATGTTTGGCAATTCTGACTTTAACTGTGAAGAGACATTTAAATTGTGGTTAAAGCCATATAAATAAAATGATTGATCAAAGTTTCTTCAAAAGCTATTAAAATGTGGAAACATTCTCATATGGTGCACTGCATTTCTCCCTCACCAGATCTGTCACTGAGTTCAAAGAAAATCTTCAGTGCAGCTGTAGTTGATATGGACAAAGTCCCTACCAGAGTGGCACAAAGGGAGAGAAAGGGGCTATGTATTCTACAACCATGTCTCAGTGCAGGACCTTGAGCTGTTCATGGTGCAAGTCAGTGGCAGTTTAGACATTAGTTTTCTAAACTTTTCACCAATCATTCTAATATATCTGAATTTTCAACTGGCTATTAAGGCACTGAGCCCAAAGATGGCAAACTTTTTAAAAATTTTAATGCTGACTTTACATTGTAGTCTGGGATAAGGTAAATGTGCAGATTTAGGCCATTCCTTACGTAAAAGACCACTAGAAAATGTTTTGTTTGAATTCAGAAGGACCTGCAGAAAGAACTGGGGTTTGAAAGATTAGGTAATGAATAAGAGAAATAGATGCAGATGAAATATGACTTCCTGTGCACGGTGTATTTCAGGGAATCATTAATCCACATGAACATGACTATGAGTTATGTTCACAGTATTGCACTAGAATGTCTCAAAAAGGGTATTTAGATATACTTGTGAAGTTAAATATGGTAAGAACATAATATATTGATTATTTAGCACACATAGTGCAGTAGACTATCCAGACCTTATTTTCCGTGAGGAAGACAATGCAGTAATTAATCTTCCTATGTCTTAGTTTTATTTCTGTTTATGTATTTTTAGAGCTGGAACATAAAAATATTTTCATTTAGGGATAATTCATAGCCAGGACTGAATTATGAATGCTTAGTTTGTACAAAGTCTTCTCTCACCATGTTTAATACACTCCCATGGTATTTAAAGGATCTGTACTCCTTTAAAGAGTAGATACTTCAGTAATGTTATTCTACAGCTGAAGGGAAACATCCAGATTTTGAAGGTAAAGATCCAGATTTTGAAGGTGGATTTTATTTCAGGTTTATTTCTTTTATATACTGGGCATAGTGGTTAGCAGTGTGTTGGTGTGTGCAGGACAGGAACCTAACCTTAAGTAGCAGAGAAAAAGCTCTTTAGGACTCCTTATTCGCCATGTCTTGAATCAAGTCAGAAGTGACTTGTTTTAAGGGAAGTAAAATACCAGAATAAAGCATAAAATGAAAAAAAAAGTTAGACATTTCACAGATGTAACTATTTCAATTATACTTTTGCTCCCACATCACTGAGTATCAGAAAGGACTTAGGGCAGGCGTATTCTGACTGTCTTTTATGAGCAGGTTTGAATGAGAGGACGATTAAGTGCAATTTTCTCTCTCCCCTGTTCTTATCTCCTTTCTTTCTCTCCCTTCTACCAAGCAAACACAACTGATACACTTGTGGAAGCTTTTAAACTTTTTTGGCCAGCTCCAGTCATGACCTGCTGTAGATTAGCAGTGGCACATTCCATTAAATGTTCATGTGTAACCTGAAAGCTGAGAACTGTTTCACCATTCCCAGCTGGGATTTCAGAAATCGGTACTGGAAACTCTTTTTTGGCTTCTTACACTCCTCACCGTGTACTTGAACAGTGTAGTTCCTACTCATAAATTGAGCAGGCTGTTTGACTGGAGCAGAGATGCCAGGTGGGGATGAGTATCTTACATATTACTGCAAAGATTGTTGTATTTTCTTCAGAAAAAAAAAATATCTTCAGTTAGCTCTTTTTCCCCCAGTAGCATCGCTCACTGCAATGCCTTGTTGTAACAATAAGAAACACTTGGGGAAAAAGTGAACCAGAAAGAGAAAAGATTTTGAATTTGTGAACAACTATGGCTGACAAGCTTCTTTTACTGTGACAGGTATGGGAATACTCTTCAGGATTACTTGGAATGTCATCAGATGCTTGTAATAATAGCATCAGGGAAACAGGTTTCTGTAGATTGATGACAATTCTATCTCATACAGTACATTTTATACCATCAAGAAAACATCAAGGTTTCCAAAGAATGGGGACCTAATTCACCATGGCTTCCAATTCAAACTGACCTACCTAGAACTGATGCCACTGACGAAACTACCAACTGAGTCACTGCCTAGAAATGCCTTTAAAATTGTGCCTTAGCATGCCTATTGTGATATTAGCAGGTATCTTCAGATAACTTTTGAAATTATTCTTGGATGGGTCAATATCAGTAAGATGCCATCTGCATGGGACATCTGTCCTGTGTGGGCCTGAGGTAAGACATTAGGGTATTCCCTGTGCTGCTCTGGTGTTATTTCTTTCTCCAGTCTAATACTTCCCAGAGATGCTGTGCAAATGCTCATCCATTTTTGCAGTCCTGACATTTTCCTGAAAAGCAATTTAAATGATTTAAGCTTGGGAAGCATACTTAACTCATCCACATACAGGAAGGCACATGCAGTCACTTTGAAAGAAGGTGATTTTGTGTCCATTTCTTTTTCTTAATTGTTTGCTTCTTTAAAACTTGCTGGAAAGCAATTGAATGGAGACTTACTGACTCTGAAACCCACTGATTGGATTTGGAGAGTACAAAGGGGAAGGACAAAACACTGATAAAAAGTAAGACAAAGGAGTAACACCAATACTAGTTTGTGAGCAGGAAAGTCAGGAAGGTGCAGCAGGAGCCATGTGCGTTCTCTTGTTCCAAGGTGCTAATGGAGCCAGTAAAGATAAACATTTGTGGTGAGGAAAGAATATTTCCTCTGATTCCTGCTGCCAGGTGGAAAAAAGAGCAAAACTGTGAGATATGCTGTTAACACCAGGTCACCAACAGCCACTCCTGTTAGAGTCTGCAGATATGGTTATATATGTTCCTAGAAAAAGAGCAGGAGGAGCAAAAAGAGGAGATCAAGATGACAAGGAGATACCAGAAGTAGGAAGAAAATGACAACAGCTATTGAAGATAGAGATGGTTTACAAGTGCCATGAGAACTGGGAACATGCGAAGTGGAACATTTAAGTGGAGCATGGGGACTGCAAAGCGTTTCATCTGACCAAAGGAGATGTAGCTGACTGGTTGGCAGGTTAACCCACCTGAAGACAGTACTCTGTGTGTGTGGTGTGAAGACAGTAAAGGTGCAGACTCAGGTTGGGTCTCTCGATGCTTATCAGGTCAAGTACAGAACAAACTCTAGGCAACTGTGATCATATTGACGTAATCTCCAAACTGTAAATTATATACACATGTGGCCTCTGATAACATGAGTTGGGCAGTTAATGTCTAAGACATTATTTCCCTTTAATTTACCAGAAAACATGGTGATCTTGTTCTTCAATTCCAGCAAACACTCGTTGACTCCATTGGTATTCACAATGAGTCTATGGAACCAAATTCAATCCTGGGGCCATTTCATGGACCTCACGAGTTTTGTCACTTTTGTTTGTTTGTTTGCTTTTTAATAGAAAATAAGCTGATAATCTTCTCAACTTAATACCCAACTGATACCAAACCAATACTGATTCTGCAGCTAATTCACATGCAGAGATCCCTAACACTGTGGATACTGGACATCAGGTATGCCCTAAGTAATGTGAAGCAAAAAGAAAATATTGTACAGGGCTTTCTTTTCTTTCTAAGCAAGGTTCTTTTCAGTAATCATCTAAACAGCGGTGCTATTGATTTCACGTCTCTGCAGAAAAGAGTTAACATAGTAATACTTTGTGATCATGTGTTAGTTATTAGGTTCATAAGGAGTATAATACTGTCTTAGTTGTAGTGTTCATTAATACAGCAGAAAAATACAGTATGTTAATATATGTTCCTTCAAGATTAGCTACAGAAAGTGAAAGTGCATTTCTGTGCTAATACCGTAAAAATCTGTTAAACTCCTAACATTTGAGCATGAAAAAGGAATTATTTTCACAGGTTTGTTCCATTAATGGTTATTTGTTTAAGAGGGCTTCTTAGTATCAGACATTTTCTGACTGCACACTCAGAATTTTTTTTCCTGTGGACACATCTGTTTTTTTGACAGGTTGTGTTACTGTGAGTCACAGAGTTTTTCACATTATATTAAGTATTTTCTTACAAATTATACACGCAGAGTGCTTTGAATATGTATTGGAATTTCACACTGAATTCAAACTTGCTGGGATACCAAAATAGTTCAGTACAGGTCATGGTCCAGATTCCCTTTCCCTTCCTAAAACTTACATTGCCACAACAGAGAACATCATATTGAAGATATTGTTTCTCCTTCACCCTATTTTTCTCTCAGCAGTGTGCCCCAAATCGCCTATAGCAAGGAGCTTCATGTCACTCTCTGTTTCTCGGACATGCTATAGAAGTTGTTTGAGCTTTCTCTATTCACCTTTATCCATTTAGTGCTCTCCTTTTAGAGGAGCTACTTTCTGTTACTGCAGGTCTGGATGGAAATTTGAGCTGAAACATTGCATACTACCATGGAAAAGGTACTATTTTGGTGTAGTATTTTAAAACTGCACTAACTGGAGGAAGAAGGTGCAAGCCCATTCAATTCCCTGCACTTCTCTTGATGCAGCAGAGGAGGATTGCCAGCACTGAGGGGGCAGAGGAAAGGGTTTAAGCTGCCAAAGAAGTAAATCCATTGCCTGTCTCTTCAGACTCAAAGCACTGAGAAAAGCAAAGAGAGCTGAAGTTGATGTCTTTTAGGGGTCACATATGGTTCCCACTGATGAGGCTGTTTGGGATTTGTTTTTTTGATCCCTGTCTGTATGAACCATAGAATCTGTGATGTTTATAGTTATTTGCTCTTGGAAACTATGCATGTGAGAAGTTCAGACACTTTGCTATATCCTGCAGTAAGTGTTCATATCAGTTCTTTCCAAAAGATTGATTCCTAGCTTCCTGCAGCACAGTTCATCAAATCCTTAATACAGAGGTGAATGGATGGTAGTCTCTTTTTCATCCAAATAATTGTAAGCCTGCATTTGGCTAGCAGTTGTGCTTGTTGGATGAAGCATGACTGTTCAGTATTCGGTTTGTTTGCTATTGCCACCAAACAATACATTGGCAGGTTTCTTTTTTGTTTGTTTGGATTTTTTTGTTGTTTGTATGTTTGTGCTATACAAAACTAAGCGTGGGTAGTGAGTGTCCAAAGTGTGTATGCTGGACACTAGATATTAAAGTTTAAAAGGGGAGCAACTAATTTGAGGTCATGCTGTTATCATGTATTATGTTCTTTGAACTGGTTAGATTTTGCCTGACATTGTTTAAAGTTACTGAAGAACATTTGCAGCTGACTTCTTCCCTTTGCATCTCCCTCTTTTGTGCAGATTCATCCATCTCTCTGGTGACATTAAAAGGAAGTAACCAGGTAGGCATAATTTTCCCGCACAGAAAAGTAGTGAAGAGACCAAGAATGCAATGGGATTTGGCTTCTGAGCACATTCCTTAGTTCCTCTGTAAGCCTTTCTCTATATTAATGTATTGCTGCACTTTGCAGAATAATATACTCACACGGGCTTCATAGTCAGCTTTCCCTCTTCATTCTGAGGACCAACATGTTAGTTTTTCAACAGCTGTAATCAGGAAAATAAGAGCTTTAGAGTTTGCTTCAAACCCTGTATCTCGAGGCAATCTGCTGCTAGAAAACTACTCACAGAGTTAGCATGAAACTATTCTAATTCTGTATTAATTGCTGTAATTAGTTTTTTTGCGTCATGATCAGATCAAGGAAGCCTAGAGAGAAAAAAATAAAGAACCCTCTTTATCCACAACTCTCCTAAAATGAGGATCAGTATTGCCATCAAAAGCAAAGGCAATTCAAATCAGACCTTCCCAGCTGGGTGAAAGCCCTCATCCTCAGAGATGTCAGGGACAGTTTGGTGCCAGTTGAGCTGGAGTCATTCTCAGCATGCTGTCCTGCCTACAGGCCTTTTGATTACTTTCTTCCCAGTGATGTCTTTTTGTTTTTCCTGGCTTGCTTAGATCTCTTGGATTTGGAGTTTTTTTTTTGACTTTGCTACTCACAGGCAGATTTGCAATTTCCTTTCGTGATCACATATATGTGAAAGGTACCTGGGAAGAGTGATACTGCCTCAGGTTTCTCTTGACCAATTTTAAGTGGGAAACTGTTCACAAAAACACCTGGTTGCAATCTGGGAAAGTTCCCACTCTGAGTCTTAGGCTTATATCCTTCCCTGTGATGCAGGATGAGCACTCATTTATAGTGCTCTTTCCCTTTACACAGCTGTTGTTTGCTATTTCCCTGTTATTAAATACTTGCATAAAGAAAGAAATATAAAAATGCTGATACTTGCCATTAACTATTTTTGATGCAACAACTAAGTCTGCCAACTGCATGAAGTGAATGCATTTTGTTAAGCACATCAAAAATGCATTTGTAAGAAAAGGCTCATTGGGTCAGATAAGAAGGACACAGAGTACAGTAGTAGCAAAGTACCTTGGTTTCCCATACATAAAATGTGTTTTTCTGTCTTTGGTCCTTTGTGTTCTTGAATTATTCAGACTGTAAACTTTTTATAATGGGAACTGCCTCTTAATCACAACATGTTTATGCAATGGCCACCCATCGGCCAGCCATCAACAGAGAATTCTTTCCCACCCACTCATTTCTCTTGTAGCTCACCCCTTTTTTATCTTGCATTCTCACCTAAATGTGGCATCTTCTACATGGTAGCCTTTCTGCATCCTGTTCCTTTCCATTCTTTCTCTCTCCTCCTACATGACCTTCTCCAGATGGCACATCTATAGGAAAAGGAACAGATTTAGAAGAGGTTGGTTTTCTTTCAATGGGAATTAAGCTGCATTAGCTCCTTGCCAATGCTTTAATTTGGGAGCAGCCTAATCTGCTAGACCTGGGCAAGAAACCATGTTTCCATTCAATAAGAGCTTTGTAAATGTAAACATTTTCTTGATTTGGATGAAATATTAACATCTCAGGAATGTCTGCAAGGTCCGAATCCAAGGAGCTGGGAGCTGTGGAGGGCAGGCTGGACTTACACTGTCAAAAAACCTTGTGTTAAGAGTGTCAGACTGCATCTGCAGCCTAGATTAACTTTTTTTTTCCTTTTACTAAAATGAAACATATTCAGTTTCTGCCACCCAGATTGCCCTGTTTGTGTTTTTGTTTTGTTTGTTGTTTTGGGTTTTGTTTGTGTTGTGTTTTTGTTTTTGTTTTTCTTTGTTGTTGTTGTTGTTTTGTTTGTTTGGGTTTTTTTAAGTGAAAAACATTAATTGAAAATAGCTGGAAGAAGGAAGGTGAATTTGACCAAACACCCTGATTTTGACTGAGCATGTCCAGATCCTCTTATGTTTTTATTTTATTTTATTTATTATGTTTATTAATGCTATCCCTTTATACTCAAGACAGTTGAGGTAGGAGATGAAGGAAAGGAATGCAGTGGTGTACTGCTTGCCATTCCATTCACCTGTCCCATAAAATCTCAGATTTTCCCTCTGATTTCAGGAAGAAAGGGAGGATTGGACAGTATGGATCCAAAAAGGTTTGATTTTCCATAAAGCTACAGGTTTCCCAGGTGCAGAAAAGAATTAATATTATTGATGGTACAGCTGGCAGAGCAGAAAATGAAGCTTGAAGAGTTGTAGTGTGCTTTTTTTCAGCATATCTGGAAGGAGCACCATTCTCAGTAAATCTCAAAATTTCCTTTTTTCAAGTAAGTGACCATCTTTCAAGGCAGGTGTCATTTCCCTCTGGCCATTTCCCTTTGGCCTTTCTTACCAGAATGGTATGAATACCTTGTGTTAATTGTTCCTAAATATATTTAGAATTTCTTTTCTATAAATCTATACTTGTTATGGACCAATATGGAAAATTTACTTGAGCAAGAGCTGTGGGATTGGGTTGTTAAATATTAGTAAGCAATACATCTTGAATCACCCAAATTCTAGAAATACCACTCCCAACAGTATGGCCATCACCTCTCTCTTGCTCTGCTTTTTTGGAAGGTAAGGAATATGAATCTTTTGTGTGTTAATTTGTGATGATACAGTCATTCTTCGAACACTGAATTTTATTACTTAGATCTCTGCATTAGAAGAGCTCAGTTTGACTGTTGGTTTTTCCATACCACGGGATTTGTGGTATAGTATGGATTCATTAGATTTATTTGACCATCTAGTACAGTATGTGTAGGAGGTACCACTCCTAAGCATATGTTTCACAGCTAACTCATGTATGGAGATGTTATGAAACTCAAACATGTTTTTATCTGAAATTCCCTAAGCTCTCCCCTTAAAAAAATTCTAAGCAATGATGCAAATAACTTTTCAAGAAGATTGTTTTGTGAATGCATGTGCTATACTCACTATTTTTAAAGAGTAGAAAATCATATAAGTGACAGTTCCAGAAACTGTAGATTTATGATTTTTTTTAACTTTCCGATTATGTTGGCAATGACTAAAAAAAATAAAATTTTGTAATTTTGAGGAGAGAATAATGTACTTTTTTATTAAAATAGAAATGACACACTGCTGCATATCTAAGTTGATTTAGTGTTTTTATTAGTTATAGAACTGTTTTAATACCTCACTAACTATTGCTTTGTCCCTTAAGGTTTTCATTGTTCTCATACCCTAGAAACAAATTGATAATTCTGAAAAAAAATAAAGTATTTCTTGGTTGTTTGCTAACAGCAAAATAGCAATCAGTCACCACAGGGTTACTACAATGGGCATCATTATATCTGGATCCTTATCAATTTCACTATATGGGTAAGTATTATTGCTGCATACCGGAACTCCTTTGGTGTTATTGCTTAATTTTAATTGTGATTGTAAAATGTGAAAAATGTGGATATTTAAACCACAATTAAACACCTGCTATACTTGTTGTGCATTGGCATTTAAAGATATATTGAGTATTTAAAATCTGCTGAATCAGATATTACATTGAGGGGGGAAATAAAAAATAAAAAAATGGGGATTGGTTTGTAAACAAATGTTTGCTTAAGGAAACAGTTGTAGGGAAATTTAATTTAGCCAAATACGTGATGCAACATCTGAACCTTGAAACATTTTGAAGAGTAAATTTTGACATCGTGCTGTTTCTCATGCAGCTTCAGAGAGGCTGCCAGCCCCTTGCAGCTTCCAAGAATCCCACTGTCCTGTGTGTGTCCCTCTGACATCGTGCAAATGGAAAATCCTGCACTGGAAAACACCTGCCCAGCATTAACAAGATGTAAATGGCAGAAACAGCAGAATGTCAAGTTGCAGAGACACAAAGAAATGAAGGTTTTGTAGAAAAAGCCATTGCTGACTACTCCCAAATTCTTAATTTCATTCAAAAGTGAAAATGTTTCTAAATTGCTTCTGGTTTTGTGGTGAGAAGCCCAGAAAAACACATGAGTACATGATATTCATTAGGCGTGTGAGTATTCTGAATGAGTTAGAGCTCAGCACATGTTGATGTGCTTTGCTGCCTTGGATCTGTTAGTGGTGTAAGGTGGTTTAAATCTAGCAGACATAAAGAGATGCAGAAGCTCTCAGTACAATTAAATCTGCAAGCAACCTGTGCTGCACAGCCTGGCTCAAGCAGCTTTCCACTTCTTCTGTGTTTCCCTTGGTTGGAAAAATTGTTTGGTCTGAAAGAATTATGGATTTATCCTCTCAGTAAAGCCCCCTTTTTTTTTAATATTTGAGGAACAGTGTTTACAAGCATTCAAAAATCAACAGTATTTTAAGTATTAATTTTTGTCTGTTGCTGTTTCATGTTTATTTAGCCACTTTCAACATAAAAAAAAGAACCGTGATATTGGCCCTTCCATCTTTGCATATATGGTGGAAAGGGTTTTCTGTTCTTACCCATTCCGCAAGGTTGCTCAAGGAATCTTTTGCTTCATGATTTATGATATAGTCAGGTAAGGACCTGGAATCAAATGCCTCTCCTTTGCCAAACCAGCAGCTCTGGGAGAAATATCACTCCTCTGTTTAGAAGAGGTAACACCAGTATTTTTCTTCTGCTGGAGGAGAGACCTTGATGTCTCTTAGTGATCTGCTATTAGGCATCCTTGGTTTTCAGAGGTTTTGCAGTGACTTAGGTTTGTATTTCCTGCAATCTAGATTCCTGTGAGGATTCCCTGGCTTTTTGCCTCTATACTTCTGTTGAGTTTGCTTTGAACTTTGAAAATGATTCAACATGATCTGCTGTCAGCCTCCTACTAGACACTGGGCAATCAAAATACCCCCCTTGCCCTTCCTGGGAGAGTAGGGTTCCCAAGGGCACTTCACTGTCCTTATCTTTTCCTGCTTGCTAGCTTGAAATTGGTGATATCTTAATAATAGTTGCGGAAAAGCCAACACTGTTTTGATAACTAATGCATGTACTAAATTGGCAAGTTCTTTTCTTTTTTTTTTTTTTTCTGCATTACTACCTCAGTTTGGAAGTAGAGTACCCCCATAACTCCTTTCTGCAGAGGCCAAACAGCTCCTCCAATGCCTTACCACAAATAAATCATTTAAGTATCATCTTCTTGTCTTATAGCTTGTTTTGGCTACTAGCACACTTTCCTGTCAATCTTCAGTAATGGCTTGTGTCAGGTGGGACCTCCTGGGAAAGAAATGGGTTTATCTTAAAAAGTTTATGAGAGCATCTCCTATATCTTCATTGTGTGTCATAGAGATGGATTATTAAATATAGAATAAATAACAGACAACTGTATTACTGGGCTTTAATTCCATTGAGGGGTTCCATTTTTCAAAAGCAGATTCTGTTCTCATGAAATCTGTCAGGCTAAGGTCGTTGGAAGTCAAAGTGGTCTTTTAACCTACAGATCAGGTGTGATATTGGCAAGAAATGTGCAGGCTCTCCTCTGCTGTCCCATCCTACTGCACCTGGATTTGTGCATTAACTGGTCCATATGAAGGAAATAGAAGGAAGGGTCCAGAAGGTGCACTGGAGCTAAGTGTAGCTAATCTAAAAGGAGCTCTGAGAAGGCTGGTACCTTTTACATTCATCGATGATGTGTACAGAGGCATTAGCCAGGGTCCCAAAGCACAGTGAGCCCCCTGGAGCTGTGCTGATGGGTGTGCACTAGCTCCCAGCATCAAGCAGACACTGCACTGTGGGAGGCAAAAAACCCACGGCAGGGAAGTCCCTAAACCCCACTGGCAAAATGGTCTGAGTCGGAGGACTTCTCTCATCTCTGTAATAGGTTAACCCATAGGGAGCCTCATATTCCTCAGGCTCAGCAGGGTGTGTGGCATATTGAGGCTTACATTTTAAGCCTACACCCTTATAGCACAAGGTCTATCAATTAATTTACCTGCTCTTGTGTCAACCCTGGCAGCTTTATAAATTGGAAAAAGAGATTCATGATCTAAATCCAGCCCCTCACTCTGCGATGCACTGATGCCTGTAATTCCTCATAGAAAATATCTTTCCTGAAGTCTGCAATGTGTTATAATCTCTAATTATGAATATGTTCACAGAATTTGTTCATCTCAAGATGCACTTGTGCATCTGTTATTTATGCACTATACATTAAACTTTACATATAGCTTTAGAAATATTTCTGCAGATGTGCACTTGTGCTTAAAAGACCATAGAAAAGGATATGTTAAGCTATGTGAGGAAGTCCTTGGGTGGACTATAAAGTACTAAAAAGAGCGCCATCTTTTCCCCACGATGGAGTTGTAACTGCAGGTAGACAACCTCTGCTGAAGTTATGGGACAGATGAGCATCTCCAGAGTCACGGTGACAGGTGATGTTGCAGTCTACCTTCACCTGCAACCATCTGTCTGCCTCACAGACAGTCTGTGGGCTGTGTGTTTCTGCTTTTGGGCACTATGGGGCTGAGGGATATTCCTGCTTACCCCAGAGCCCAGGAATAGAGTGTTTACTGTCTGGGTCTTCATGGCAGACAAGCCTGGTATGAAGGGCATCCTCAGGCCACCCTTTGAAGATGATATAGCAAGAAGCCAGTGTGCTTGTGAGGGCAGGAAAGTCTGGCACTGAGCAAGAGAGACCATAAACTTATTAGGGAGTCTGAACTTTATGTTTAAATAGCACATAATACAGTGGGGACTGGTCCCTGCCTGGCACTTTTAATTGCTGCTGTAATAATAATACAAAAAACAGAGCCACTGTTCTGTACACAGCCATATAAAATATGATAAATTGCTATTCCTCTTGTTTTCCTTTTGTAAAATAATGCTGTCAGTATGGAATTTATTTAACTGGAAAATAAGTCCTCAAATGATTACCTTAGATCCTGAAGGGGAAAACCCCCACAATTCAGTACTACCCACTACAAGAAAATTAAAATTGAAGATAATGTAACTTAAGCAAACAAACGAATATCGAGAGGCCAATAAATGCATGATGTACAAAAATACACTTATCTTTGAGCACACCCCAAGGTCTCCTCTGGGTCCTGGTTCCAGTCTGTTCCACAAGGACATAAATGCCACCTTAAAGCTATGACTGTTTCAGGACATAATGCCTTTCTAATAGTACTTTGCTGAAATGGAAGGGTTATCTAATAGGTTTTGATAAGGGAGGATGCTACCAGACCTTTTTATATTTTAGGCTTCCCTGTGCAAGATTGTGTCTTTGGAAGGTGCTGAGGTTCCTCCATTCTGATTGCAAGTTAATGAGGACACTGTGCCAGAAAGGAGTACAAATCTCTTTGGTTTGGTTTTTTGTTTGCTTGTTTGTTTGGTTTTTTGTTTTGTTTTGTTTTGGTTTTTTTGTTGTTGTTGTTTTTTAATTTTTTTGTTTGTTTGTTTGTTTTTTTTGTCTCTCTGTGTGGACTTTCGTGCTTTACAAACACAAACTTTTCCTCGATGGAGAGAAGACACCAATATATCTATACATTGTGCTACCATCACCTCAAACAGACATTTGCTTGTTAATCTGCAAAATAGCAGTGTACTACAACTTCAATACTCTATGCTTTCTTTTCCCCTTACAAGACTGTTTCACTTTTCATGTTGTTTATGTTATGTGTGATAATAGAAGTACCTGAAATACTTGACAATTGACAGAAAAAAGTATTTCTTGCTTTGCCTTGAAGCACCATATCTTTATGGGATCATAGAAACTGGAGAATGTAAAGACGTTTTGGGTCACTGGAGCCACCCACGTGCCAATGCTGGATCAACACTCTTTTCTTTCTTGTGAAAGCTGCTTGTGATATGGTGGTGCAAGGAAATTTGCACTTTAATAGGACACATTTTCATAAAGGCTCAACCTGATTTTGTCTCTGTTTATGGTCCAGATATATACAGTGTTATATAGGCCATCTGAAATTACAGCAAGAAGTTGTGAATGATGTAGGAAATGAAAAATTCGTCACAAAGCTAGGAGGGAGCAAGCTGTTGTGCACTCTACCTTTTGATATTAAACTCAGATATAACCAGGCAAGGAAACTGGACTTGAAACATCTCAAGGAAATATAAATTCCACAGAATAAAGCTGAGAAAAATAAAAAGGCTAATTTTAAAGATGAAAAGTTTTAGCATATCTTGAAAGTGTTTATTCTCTCCTATTAAAAAAACCCCAAACACTTCCCAGCTGAATGGAGCACTTCTAAATATGTCTTTGTCCCAAATCAAAACAAACTGAAAAGGCTTCTGACAATTCTGGAAGAGCTAGAGTATTCATACCAGAGGAAGCTATTGGGTTTTGTTGGATCTTTTTTGTTTGTTTGTTTGTTTGTTTGTTTGTTTAGTTTTTTGTTTGTTTTTGTTTTGTGCTGTTTGTCTTTGGGTTTGTTCTGTTTGTTTTGTTTTTTTGTTTGTTTTGTTTTGTGTTGGGGGGGATTGGAGTTTTTTTTCCTGCAAGGAGAGTAGACTAACTCATTCAAGGGCTGGTAAGTAGCACATATGGAATTTAATAGTAGTACACAAAATAAAAAGAAATTTTACTACAGGTGGCTTCTTAAAATAAAATCAGGTAAAAAGTAGGTAATGCTTAGCCAATAAGTACTGCATCTATTTTGACCTGGTTTATTTCCACCCCATTGCATAAGGATTCTAAACCACAATGTTTTGGGGGAATAACAAATGTTAGAAATTTCTATAATGTACTATGCAGTCCTTTCATCTTCCATTTGGGCACACAGATTTCATAACCTCTTGCAGAACCCTTAAAAAATATTTTTCTGGTGATGAGGAGTGCAGGGACTCCTCCTGAGGAAAGTCCATACAGCACATAAAAAGGTATATGTCTCTCACTGCTTCAAGCCCCGCATGTTCTTCAACACTTTACAGAATTAGGTCCTTAATCATCATCACCACCTCCCTACAAAATGTGCCTTTTGAAACACGCAGCCCTGGGACTCTGTGCTGGTCAGAAATCCCCCATGCTGAGTGATGTTCCCTGCTTTCTGCATGCACATTGCTTAAAATCACTGTGGCAGCTCTAGTACTTAATGGTTTTGCCAGTGAGCACCTGCATCGTACATGTGGGATTCTAATCTTCACATGTGAGATGGCCTCGAATAATTTCTGTGGGTTTTATAGGCAATTCTGTGGTGATCAAACTGCTGTAAAGAGAGACCTGCATCAACCTATAATTTCCCCCCTTTCAAACATATAATCTGAGGTTTCCCTTGTGGGTGGCCCTTCTTTCTTTTGTGCCATGGTAATTTCTTCATAGGTGGTACCTGACAAGTCCCTTTTTACCCTTAGAGTTTTTTGTTCAGATTCCATTCACTTCAAAATATCATTACCATTGCAAACAAGGAAAATGTGTTTATCAGAAACTGCAAACTCCTTTAGGGCCTCATAGGATTAATCACGGTTATAAAGTTTTATTAAACACAATTTTTGTTTAATGACAAGCTCCACCAGTCCTCCCCATTCCAAACCAATCCTGTCCTAAGGGTGTATCTAGCACAGCAGATTGTTTTCAACAGACTCTCAAGACAATCCCTATTACTTTGTCATGCACAGAGATATTTTTCTTCCTGGATAATTTGAACTTCCTTAAAAATCACATCTGTTTCATACTTTATTTATTTGTAATTTAAATCCTTAAATTGAATCTTTCATTACTAACATCTGGGCTTGAAATGCAGCCCACTTGAAAAAATACAAATTTTATTTTATTTGTAGTTACCCCCCTTCACTCAGTAGCAGTGGTACAAACATTCCCTGGCCAGAGGCAAAACAGCCGGGTATCTTAAAGCTGTGATGCCATACCACGTGTAATATGGCTCACTTGAATGTCCCTGAAGTGACTGGCAATTTGCCCAGAATTAGACTGAATGCAAGTAATAAGCTGTAGAAATTCCACAA
The DNA here is from genome assembly GCA_013399695.1 of Formicarius rufipectus. Classification (NCBI taxonomy): domain Eukaryota; kingdom Metazoa; phylum Chordata; class Aves; order Passeriformes; family Formicariidae; genus Formicarius; species Formicarius rufipectus. The sequence goes on from VXAU01000616.1 coordinate 393,761, forward strand.
TATTGACAATTAGATATCTCTATACAGCAGCAGCTGTGTATTGTTCTCATGGTATATTCCTCTCAAAGCACCTCCTAAAAAAGCGGGGGGGGGGGG
>VXAU01000616.1:393908-478908 GCA_013399695.1 Formicarius rufipectus
GGGGAAACCTGGCAGAAGGTTGCAGGCAGCAGAAAGGTAATATACATTGTATGAAATATCTCAAATTCAGTTTAATAGGAATGTTTCTATTAGCACAGTTTTCTGCATTAGAAATAATGGCTCAGGTAAAATGAAGAGGAATTTTCAGTTTATAATACCACATCTGTACTGCAAAATATCTACATTTTAAACTTTTTTTTTTTTTTTTTTTTTTCTGAGAAAGATAGCTACCCACTCTTTTCTTTTATCATGAAAAGGAGGCAATGGGAGTATGGACTCGCCTTTGGACCCTGCTTGAGGAAAAGCTTCACAAGTCCTTTTGAAAACTGCCCCCAAAACAAAGAGAGGCATTAATCTCTGGCACAATGGGGTCACCACGAGATGTAGCAATATGCTTCACAACAGAGAAGTAGGGTCAGAAGAGAATGTTGGGATTTTTTAACCTGTTTGAGAAAATTCAGATAGCTTTAAGGGACATGCTGAAATAAATACATTTATTTCCTGTTAATTCTCAATTTCTTAGTGCTTCAAAGTTTATTTGCCAGTCTTTCTACAGTAAATGTGGAAAATTAATTCATTGAACATTTATTTTATTTTACTCACAAGAAGCGGCTGCCTAGAGTGAATGGATTCAAACTGTATTTTTTAAACCGTACTTTTGAAGTTTGTACTATGAGCTATTCATCTTTGATAGTTTGCCCAGTGGATATCAATGGAGCTTGTTTCTGTCAGCTACTAAGCTTGTCAAACTTTGGTTTTGGTATCTGCCTCTATTGTAACAGAAATGATCATTTTTTAAAATAAGTTGCTGTTTGGTTGTTTTGTTTTGGTTGTTTGTCTTTTTTTTTTTTTTTTCCAGAAGTGCCATAAAACTGAGGAACAATAAGATGTCAAGTTTTATATTGCAGATGCTAATTTATCAAGCTAATTACCAACAAAATGCAACTAAATTGCTGATAATCTTGAGACTGATTAATTCAGCAACAGAGATATTGATGGGTATTTAAAGGTTAGGAATAGGAGCGTTATGATGCAGGATCCCCTTCCTTTTTTGGGGCTTACCACAGAAGAATTGTCTCGGCACCGCATGGTGTGCACAACATTTTGACAGTTATGTGTGCTGTATGCCAAACAAATTGCTGGGGAAAGGAAAGGGCAGTTTGTGCATTTCTCTGCCTGGTGTGACCATGCTGAATACCTCTAAAATAGAGGGAAAGGTTTTGCATAGCACTAAGTATTTGACTTCCCCTGTCCTGGTGTCCATCACTACAGCTCCTGACATTTTCATTTCCTCTTCTATATTACCTGTCTTGGTGCAGCTTTCCTGCCTTTTCCCCTCTCTCCCCTGGAAAAAACTCCAAATTATTCCACAAATGCGAACGCAGTAAGAGATCCTGATTCATGGTCTTTTCCAGCTTCAAGGTAAGTATAGGTATTGCCTAAATCCATCAGTCCTTTAGTTAGAGATAACTTTTCCTTCCTGGGTAATGGGAAGTGTGTTTCTTACAGGCTTTATCTGAATTCTGCCTCCTCTCCTCTGGGTGCTGAGACTGCTGAGTCAGTGCTGAATGAGGTCAGTCGTGATGCCCATTTCTTGGAACTGTACACCAGTCTGAAACATCTTGAAATGCCATTTCTTGGGCCTTTTTCCTGCCTGCAGCACATCGGGTCCCTTTGGTGCCGAATGTATTCCAATAAAGGAGGTTAAAAAGCCCGTTCATTAATTGACTCCAGCACGGAGTGAGTCCCTTTTATAACCTGTGTTATCAGCAGAAGTACAAGCGTGGTGTGGTAAGAAATGTGATTATGGACGAGATTTCCTGGGAGAGGAATTAGCTGGCTCTGGTGGTGATCTTCGTTGTAATGAGCACACTGCCATCTTTATGAATGCAGTTATAGACGTAGTCCCACAGCCCTGAAAAACATCAAGCTCCTCTGCCTCGTTGAGCAGCATCAGCCAGCCTCTCAAAGGGTTAATCTGCAGTTTACTATTGAATAACATAAAATGAGCTGTAAATAATGTAATGATATGTATTGTTAAGCTACATATACTGTACCAGGTGCAAGTACTCCCACTCCTCACTTAGATATAATCTGGGGCAGTCAACAAACACAGATGTATTTTAACAAAAAAAGAAAGAGAGAGGAAAAAATGATAAAGGAAGTATGAACAAGAAAAAAAAACAAACATATGTAAGATAATTTAACTGAGATAACGGTCCAGGTAAAACCTGACCTATTTTTCAGAGCCACTTTAACTGCTCTGTGTAAAATACAATGGCATTTTGACTTGTTTTTGGAACGTGCATGAGCCAAACACGTGTGGAAACACCTTGACAGGCCTTTTGTATAACTACAAGAAAACTGATAATCCTAAATCAATTACATGGGGGAAAATATGAATCTTTGAATACTAGTAATTATAATGGTTATTTTTCACTTTTGTAGCACCTGCAAATGATGCACTGTATATATAACAATGATTCAAAAAGCTCTAATTAACTGTTTATTTTTTTCTTCCTCTTTGCTGGCTGTAACCAGTCCACATTAATTGACAATTTATATGTGTCTGTGTGTGTATATAGATATAGATGCATATACTCTCTCTCCCCACCCTCCACACCCAAATATTTTGCATTACTTGCAACTGCCTGGAAATCACACATTACTGAGTTTGCTTCTTCTAGATTGGTTCTTAAAGCCTCACCAGAGACTTTTGTTCTGAACTTCCAGTAACACTCCAGGGATAGAAAAATGTGGTAGAATATACTGAGCTGATCCTACCTAGTGGGGACAACTGCAGTCCCTTCTGTAGTGTGATGACATGGCTCCCGACTAACAGTGCCAGTCAGATTCCTAACTGCTCCTACCAAATGTGAAAGAGCTGATTTTGGAAGACCTCCAGCCACAGCTTTCCACTGCTGATAGATTACTCTGGGCTATTCATGGAGCAAGATTAGCCTGACCACCATGAAGAAAAGTCTTTGTTCCGTGTCATTACCTAGGACGGGTTGAACCGTGTTAAGGCAAAGCTGCATTGGTGAGCTAAATTCAGAGAGAAATTGGATCAGCAGTTATTCTGAAATTATGCTATTATGGCTGAAAGCAGTGGGGGTGTGGATTTGTCGGGGTTCTAGGTAGGTAATGTGAAGCACAGCAAAGCTCAGCGGAGGGAGCACAGGGACAGCTTGCAGTAGGCGCTGTTAGGATTTTTAATGTGGGTGCGAGCACACAGTCGCCATAAAAGCGAAGCGCAGCGGAGCTTTGTATTGAAATGAAAATGCAACTGTGCCTAGACAGCGGCCAAAGGGTCCTGAGCCTTGGGTAGGCACCACACACTGCGGCAGCTCCAAAGGCACCAGGAGAGAACCGGCCGGCGCTGCGTGGAGGCACAACAGCGCCGCACAACGCCAGCACAAGATGGCTGCTGTAACCATCTGCAGGACATCAAAGTCTGCTGCCTGATGGCAAGTGGGCTGCCAAAGCTTCTAAAGGCTTTGGCGCCTGCATGTAAATCGGATGCAAACTGTCCATCTGCTGCATGGCACAAGTGACAGCTGATTCTTTTTGCAGTCCGTAAGATGAACTAGACCTAAGCCAATCCGTCCCTGTTCCTAATCACACAAGGTTTGTCCTACCAGTTTCATTAGCCAGACACATGAGATACAGTATGTGGTTTTTCATTTTGCTCGGTACGTGACACTATAAAAAACAATGCCGGGGATCGGCTGTGAAACCAAAGGGGACACACTGCTGCTACTGCAGAGAAAGCATATTGGCAATGTTCAAAGCATATTGGGGCATAACAGTAGTCTAAAAACCCCAATATGGATTAGGACAGCTGACCAGATGTCTTGACTGACATTTTTTAACACGATTCAAGGGTGTCCCTACAGTACATAAATGCAAACTATACATCTGTGTACTTTTTTTTTTTTTTTCCACTGGAAATACCATACATGGATGCTTTGATTGTAGCTGACAGCTCCAGTGTGAGGAGAGAGACATACAATGCTGCAGTTCTGGCCTTCTCTGAGAAGCTTGCTGGAAAAAGTTTGACTTGGGCTTCAAAGCAAACAGGGAAGGGAGAGAAGTTGTCTTCAGCAGAAAGTTACCTACCTCCTTTCCTCATCAGATGGGTAGTGGGAACTCACTGGAATGCTGTGTTGAAAGTGGGTGATGAGATGTGATATGCTGTTATAATAAGGGAATGTTGTTCTTTTCTAGACTGATCTCAAATTTAGAAAGTTGGATTACTATAAAAATGGGATTACTCAGCTGTGCAATTGTTTCTGAGAGGGAGGGATCAGGAATGGTAGGGGAGGGGAAAGCATGGCAGGTATATTGAGAAGCAAGGTACAAAGTCGGTGATAGAACAAAGAAGTTTCTAATTTCTAACTTGGCAGTTTTCAGAGCAGAAGTCACACACAAAATGTAGACCCCCTTCCTTCACCAACCACTTAAATTAAACATGAGAGGTGGCAATGGCCAGTTTGAGCCAGCGCACTGAGTCTGGACTGCCCATCCTGTGTATCAGTGTGGGCTCAGTCAGCATTGCTCCCTCAGTTTACAAGAAATGTTTCAAGTGTGTACTTCCATCCTTCCATAAATATGGATCAGTACTTTTCCCCTTCTGTCTCTTGTGTACTGCTGGTACAGGATCAGGAGCTCTGCAGGTAGGAAGCCAGTTTTCCCACCTGCCTGTCCAGAAACAGCTCAAAGCATGGCAAACACTGTTCTCAGCAACTAGAGTATATTCCAAAATACTGTTCTTTTCCCCTGCCCCAGCCTCAAAGTACAGGGAAAATTGAAATCTTGCCTTCTTCAAGCAGTGTATTCTATTATAAGCTAATCATAGACTAATCTCTGTTCCCACTGGGCTTCAGTGTGGAATTTAGTCTCCTCCTCTAATGCTCCTTGTTAGCATGTCAGAGAGGACAGAATTGTAGTGTTTGCAAGGATGTAACTGAATAGGTCAGTTGGTTTCAGAGTGTACTCTCTGGTTTCCTGGTAAGTGTGAAGTGGTGTCTAAATTTCTGTTTGCTTTGATCCAATTGTTTCCTTCACAAACCTCTCCTTTTCCTAGCAACTAGCTCCAAACTGCATGCAGAAACAAAAGATGTCCTTTAAAAGCAAAAGGCCCTGTGGTATCACATGCTTGCAGATAAAGTTCTGCCCAGCATCTTTATGTATGTTTTCTGTGGTGCTGTTTGCTTGGCTCTACACTTTATGGACTTTACTGAATGCTTTGGTAACAAAAAGCTTGTGCTTGCCAGTGATAAAGCACTTACTGGCACTTAAGTTTGATTTTTATGTGCCTGTTCAGATTTGTGGCATACCGTTACAGAAGGCTTTGTCCTGTGACATGAATTACCTTTATGCTATACAGATATTGCATATTTACCCCAAATCTAGGTCTGGTGCCTTAGATGAGTATCTGAGTGTAGGGAGAAAGAGTTTCTTTGAGGAATTGTTGAATGATAAACATCCTGCTTCAGGAGGTCCCTCGACTGGAGGACCCCTGATTTGACTTCACCACCTCCTTGCTGCTGCAGCAGTGACATCAGAGGATCACACAGTGGCCCTGGACTCCAAGAGCCCCTTCGCTCGCCTCCCTTTCTGCAGATGTTCTTTGTGTGGCTTTGGAAGGCTCTTCAATGGGTGAGACATTGGCACTGCTTGTGGCCAGCATCCTCCCAGATTGACTAACCCCAGGGCAGAGGGGCTGCAGGCATTCTGAGCTGTGCACAACTTGAAGCTGCCCAGGACCACTGCATTGCCCCATGGAAAGGATTTTCCTGCTATGCAGGTAAATGTTTGGTTGTGTGCACCAGAGTAAATAGTCTGTGCATGCTGCATCTTGTTCAGTATTCAGTTGATGGCTGCTTTGTTGGTCACCTATATTTGGAGGGCAGAAAGAATGAAAAATGAGGTATATAGGGTTTAGAAGAGGCAGCACAAGCCTATGAAAAGGTAGCTGTCTACTTTACTGTGAATAGCAATCAGGAGAAAACTCTATTCTTGAACAGCAAAGGCCGCTTTAGATCTGTATGATGATAAGCACCTATGTCCCCCAAAATTAAATACTTGCCAGAACTGGCAAGCTACTGATAATGTGCTAACATGATTTTATGCTTATATTGTTAACTACGAAACTGGTGATACAAACTAAAAAAGTGCTAATAGCATATATTGAACTGTGGGAGTACACCACAAACCATTTGTCTTTCCTGAAATAACCTTCTTCTTTGCCGACTGATGGAAAATCACAGATGAAAATGTCCTGGATGTTGCTGATGGGAATTTTCCTTCTTGTTGGTCCTGTGCATGTACTGTGACTTTCAGAGAGCACCTGAGATTGCAGGGATTTTACTGCTGAGACTGAAGGTCCTACTGTAAATCTGTACTAAACAGGCACACATATAAATTGCTATCATGCTGTTGCATCAGTAGACCAGCTTACAGTCCCTGTTATGTTCTCTTTGTCTTGTTATTTTTATTCCATTCAGGAACTGAGCATCTAGATGGATATTTAAAATACAGCTTTAGATTTACTGATCTACAAATATACCTCCAACCTCCATATGTAGGCTATTAAATCCCACTGATTTATCTTCCTGGACTTTTCTGGTCATTATTTCCATGAAAAAGCCTATTCCTGCAAACTGGATGGGGATTTTGAGATAAAAAATAAAGACCCTCTGACCTGGGAATGTGCCTGTCACCAATGGTCATTGGAATACTCACAGTAAACTTCCAGCTCAGCAGCTCTGCAAAAGTAGAACACATCACACTTACTTCAAAGCAATTTTGAGTCTCTGAAAAATACAGTTCCCAACATCTCTGAAAAGAATAATTAACATTAAATTCAGAAATATAAATAACCTGTTTGCTAAGGAGACTCCATTTGTTCCCCATACCAGAAACCTTACTTCGAGCATGAAAAAGGGAAAAGCAACTCTTCACCTCCACCTGTGAATAATGCAAAATGAGGGTGGAGATACTGCATACACAGATGATACCACCACATTGTGACTTAAGGGCCAGGAGGCCTTCATGGCAACAATGGGAGGCAGAAATATGTTCTGGTAATTGACTGGAGTTCTCATTGCAGACTTGCCTTGAACCCATACCAACCATGACTCAGTACAGGGGCCACTTAGTGTTTTTTGTCCCTTTTATTGCAATGAGGCTTAATGCAAAAATGCGGGGAAAGGCTCTTAACAATGTAAAGGCAATGCTTTCCCTTTCCTAGGATCTCAGTTCAAATCTATTCTTTCATTCTTCTTTACAGCAAATAAAAGGACTCAGTCATCAGTGTTTAATGCTCTGCCATGACAGAGAAGGCACTTTCTGCTCTTTCTGTTTTTCACAGTGCAGTAGCTATGAATACAATAAATACAGAGGGGTAAGATCAAGTATTTATGAGTAATACATATGTACTGAGATGTATAGATTTGTTAAAGCCTGAATATCATGCAGTATATTAAACAAAATCATGTCCATCCATCCATCCATCCATCTGTCCATCCAATCCCGAGCTTATCTCCGGTAGTACATGGTCTTTAAATTCTGCAGAGTATCTTCCTGCTATCTGAACTAAGGGCCAAATCCTGTTGTCTTCGCTCATTTTCCCTCAGACAACCTCCCTCTCTATGGCACCTTTGCAAGCTGATAGAGATGCAGTGCAGTCTGCATGCTGGCCCCAAGCTAGAACACATTATTACTCTGACTGTGGAAAGGCTGATTTGGATCCGTTCTTTGCACTGCGGCAGTCCTGTGTGATCCTTGCCTGGCAAGAGCTTCCCATCTCATACCAACTCCTTTTGGGCTGTTTTTTGTGCAGGGTTAACATAGCACAAGGTTTTGTGTTATTTTCTCTTTTTTTTTTTTTTTTTTTGCCTTATGGAAAGAAAGTGGCTCCTGACAAGATCAGGGAAAACATTTGGGACTCTGCTAGTTGACATTTTACCTGAGGAAAAAGAAGATTGCAGCATACTCAAAGTAAATCACAGAGCAAAGGGAATGTCCTCATTTTAGACTGTAGAGCAGAGAGCCTATGTGCTGCAATTGCTAAGGTAATGGTTGCTGCTGCTCAACTGTTTCCTCGAAATGCAGCCACTCTGCCTTTTTATTTTTGGGCACTTTTGCATGCATAATGATATCCATCCATTTAAAGGCAAATGTCCTCTTAGTTTTAATGGGCTTCTGTTCATGGAATACTGGCAGGTACTGTCTTTACTTTGATTTTTTGTTTCTTTCTTTTTGTGATTTGGAGATAACTGTTGGTTTGTTGTGACTCTACTGGAGGCCCAAGGTACCTGTGCCCTTCAAGTAGCTGCTCAGCATCTTTCAGAACAGGGCTCCTCTGTATACATTGTGGGAAGAGATACATTTTTATGATGTGTTTTTACAATGGATTTATCACATAAATAAGGAATGGAAGAGACCTTGCTGGTCTGTTAATTTACCTCTCTGTAATATTAGATTATTCTCCAGAGTGCATTTTCCAGATCCATGGACAGTCCAATTTTAAATGTCGCAAATGATGGGGTTTGCATAACTTCTTACAGGCAAATTCATAGCCTGTATGGCCTCAGTGACCTTTCAAATACTTACATGTCCTCTATATACTCGCTTATTTTTTTATTTGAATCAACATGATACATACATGAGTTTCATTTTTAACTTTCATTCATAATCAATTCTCTCCCTGCCTATGAACATTTACAGACTTTTCCAAATCCCTCTCTTTTTTTTTTTTTGCCACTCTCCTATTAATTTCTTCACTCGAATCAGATTCTTTGTATTTTTAAAATACTCTTTTTTTCTCTTCTACTACCAAACTCAGCTCAATCAAACACTGCCCAACATTGCCTCTACAACAAGACAATGGCTGAGAAGGCATATCTGTAATTTTAAAAGGACTGAATCCTTTCCAGGTGTCCATTTTACATACATAACAATGTATGTGGGGAAAAAATGCATTTCAGAGAAAGCACAATTCTGAGAAACAAAGTTTCAAGTAATTATTTACCAGATTTAATAAATTTCTTTATTTTTTTCCTAAATTAAAACACAGTATGTTTCTCTTCTCTTCAGTCACTGTGAATATTTCCAGTCTCTGTAGGTCCCAATTAAATATAATGTGTAAAAATTTACTACCTTTTTTGGAGAATTAATAAACTTTACTGAGTTAGATTCCAAACAGGCTTTTAGAGTCTATGATAATTGTAATACTTTATGTTAAGGTGCATCTTCAAAGCTGGATTTAATGAGTCACAGAGCATACCTGTAAAATTCTGTCTGGAATGAGTTGAAAGGGGAATCATATTTTTTTAAAACAAAAAAATTTTTTGCCGAAGTTCTGAGTAAGAAAAAAGAAAGGCAATATTTCTTAAATCTAGCTATCTCCCAGCTTTGCTTTTTTACATTAATTTTTTATTTAAAAGTTTTTCATTCCACTTGGCTTGCGAACCTCGTAATAAAGTGCTTCTAGGATCAAAGGAAGCTATTTTTAAAGTATTACCTCATTTTCTTTTATTAAAATAGAGAACAGCTTAAGTTATACACATATTTGGTCAAAATGATAGAAGCCCTAACCATACTTTCCGTATTTTTTCTAAGACAAAAATGATGGTCTAAATTTTGGGTGACAGTAATTTAAGGGACCACAGGACCTCATCTGGAACAAAACAAAGCAGATCTTCTGCGCAGTCTCAGAGACTCTCCATGGCATTTTCAGAAATCCTGTCTCTTAGGCAATAGCGATATTTTCATACGATGTAATTCCAAAATAAAGGCCTTGTCTTTCATTTTGTTCATTGCAGTGGAGTTTAGGGTGCTTAGGAAATGAAGGCCAGGGCCCTAGGTAATAGTCTATTCAGGTCAGGAAGGCTAATTAATATGCAGACACTAGCTGTGTTTCCAGTGTTGTGTTAGAATACTTGGTTTATTTGGTCAATGACAAGCAGTCTGATAGATGAGATTCAGCCCTTGGAATAGCCATATTTGCTTGCATGCACTCATGTTAGAAGGTGAGAACTGTGTCCTGTGACATTTTAGAATAATTCAAGTTTTTTAGAAGAGCTATAGGTAAAAGAGAAACAATCCATATTACATACTGGCCTAAACAAAGATGAAGAGAGATGTGAGATTTGTTCCATGATTCCTTTACAGATTTCCCACTAGACTTTGAATAAGGCATGTAACCCTTACAAGTAATGCTCTTCTGTAAAAAGTGCATCACAGTAACGCCTATTGCAGATACGTGCATGTTTAATGGAACTAATTCAATGAGAAAGACCTATAGCGGTGTGTATTGTAGAGACTTACTGTCTGTTACTCCTTTTGGAAACAAAAAAATAAAAACCACACAAGCCTTATTAGTCTCAGAATAAAAATCCAACTGCAATGTACCACAACATATCAATCTTAGACAGTATAATAAGATACTGGCAGAGGGTTTTTGTGATTAATATAGTTATGAAAGTGATGCCAGTGATTACAAGATCATTCAGGCACTCACAGACTGTATTTGCCCACTACTCATTCTTATATGCCAGAGGGTACCCCTGTGCCACCACAGGCCAAGGTGGGAGTCATGTGTGAGTGGAAACATCAGCCTGAACATTGCACTGAGCACCAGATTAGATTCACTCTTTGCACATTTGGGTTGGGCACAAACCCATTAAGTGTGCTGGTGCCCAATTCATCAGGAGATTTCCGAAGACTGGCTTTTCCTGAGTACAGTGAATGATTTGAGCCTTAGTCATAGCTAAGCTTGTAGTGATTTCAGTATGGAACACATGGACCGTGGACCTGGCACGGTTAAATCTGGTCTCTGGTCTATGCTTTTGTTAACATCACAGAGCTCATAACTGCTGAGTACAGTACCAATTATATGTAGCCTTCTATTCAATTGAATAATAGATGCAGATTTGGCCAAATTTTTTTCTGACAGATAGTGCAAAACTGAACTTGGAAAATAATTCTGATACATGAATGTGAAATCCACCTCACTCACAGAGTTAAACCAGCATCAATTGCAGGGTGACGCTGTAAGATGTACTGGTGTCTGTAGCAATCTATTTCTGGAAGCCACATCACTGCAAACCATTTGTACGTTAGACTCATAAAGCTACTTGTGGATTTAAAAGATGTTGCTCTCATTAATGATATATAAGTAACGTGAGTCAGGACATTGCTTGTCACTTTAATAGAAGTCAGTGGCTTGTCTGAGAGATGGTGTCTTTGGAGTGTGTACAAGAAGGTACATAGTGAAATACACAAAGTATAAGTCAGTTTTGACAAATCCAGAGACTGTTTTACAGATAACATTTCATTTTAAAAATGGAAGCAAAGGCTAATAGCTAAGAGTACCAAATATTTTACTTTGTTTCATCAATCACTGCTTTTAAAATACAGCAACAGAGAAACAACCTAGGATAATACAGCCAACAGGCTGATCAAGGACTTCTAAGCGTCAGTGGGAACACTTTTATTAACCTCACTGTGGCTTAGATTGGTCCCCAAATTAATTTCATTTTTGCAGTTTAGAACTGCAATCAAGCTGATTCCTGGACCATATGGTTCACCAGGAGCAAAGAATTGTACTGACTGTGGATATGAAAACAACTACTATCTTAGAAAACTAATAAATAGTACATACATGTTGTGCCACTCATTTAAAATTCTCATATGATCGAACATTGATGCTTCCTCCAATTTGTATACTGTTTGGTTTTATTTTTCATCAGGAGGTAGTAACAGGGCAATAAATATTTCTCAATTCAGTGCATGTATAAAACAGATTGTTATAAAAATACCTTTAATTTCAGTTTATTTATACAATTTTACTCTGTAGAAGTCCTTTCTAGTTATATACATTCTAGGGTTAGGACTACTGTATCCTCCTAAGGCAAAGTATTTTTTTTCTATTGTTTGAGGAGGCTTTTTTGTTCTGCCATTCTTTAGCAATTTAGAATACAAATTGATTAAGAATTTTTTGAATTAATGGAGACTTTCTGTTTTGCTTTTAAAATTTACCTCTTACAGTACATTTTCCTTTACAAGCTTTTGATACATATGTGGCTGTGCAACTATTACTCAATATAAATAATGTCTGGCCACTGGGAAAACATATATTTATTTACAATAAAAGCTGACATATTAATTATTTCATTCAGTAGACAAGTATCATCATAAAGGCTGGGCTTATACAACATACAGGCATCACAGCAAAAATCATAAATACTGCGCTTCTGTTTAGCTTAACAATGGCAGGTAATAGACTATCATTTCTGTTCCCTTAGCTACTGTATCCTTTTCTATCCATCATTCTTTATTGTTATTATCATACTTATTTCAGCATTCCTATATCAGCAGCATTTAGTGACACTGCAAAAACATGGTTCAGGAAGGCTGAACTTTTAATTGTGATGAGAAGTAAGTTAGCTTAATTATTCTGTGTAAGTAGAAAAGATGTGGTTTGTTCTTCTTCCTAAGTCCTTCCTTCCTAATCGCAATTCAACACCCTTTTTAAGCATTGCTATGTATGAACTTCATGCTGCTAGACAAATAAATTCTTTGGGAAAATGCACATTTTTATTTGGAAATAATGCCATCTCTTTGTTAGATTTGCAGCAATCCTATTTTGCCTCTACTGTTTTTAAGTCGAAAATGAAAAATTATTTAGAAGATGTTTGTGCATCATATTGTGCTGAATGGTATGTAGGTCAGCATGCTGCACCATAGCAGATAAGGCACAGTGAACAAGTGTTCTATGTACTTACAAGCAAATATCAGTCATAATAGAAGTAGACAGATCTACAAGAGCGTTTTGGCTTAGGAAATGTTTCTTGTCATTAGCATTTAAAAAAAGCTATGAGATTCAGGCCTATCAGCACCGATTCACAGCAAAGCCTGGCTTGCACAGGTTGTTATCTGTTCAGTACAGAGGTGCAGCTGGTTAGCAAATGGATTTGCAGATTTTTTTTTTTTTAGCAGGGATGAGTAAAAAGGCAAAGAATCAGGTACTTACAACCCATTCAGAATGTAACAATTTTGTTTGTGTTATAAACCAAACCTTCTGTTTTTTGCAAACTGCATTATTTTTAGAAACAGAACCAAGAAAAAACGGCTGATTTAAAAAAAAATCTTTATTCATATTCCAGTTTCCCTAAGGGCTCCAATATCCATGAAGTAATACCAGCAAAGGGAGCAATGAAGACTGCAGACTTCCATGATTCAGTTTACGATGCTGCTTTATTGTGTTAGCAGTCAAGTCAAAAGGAAATATCTAATATTTTTAATTTTTTGTTTCTATCTCTATGTGTTCTCAGAAATGTGAAGGGCAAAATGTATGGCTAATATGCTGCCCAGTGCTGTGGCTGAAGGTTAGGGTAATTTTTATTTTATGTGGAAATGGAGTCATTCCTCATGGAGATAATAATCAGGGCTTATACTGAAAGTAGCTCAGTTGTACCTGGATTGTAGGGTGCTGTTCTGCACAGCTATTTGCAAGGTGACAGGGATTGGTATCCTTTTTAAGCAAAGATGCTATGCATGAGCTAATACCTATCAGGTATGTGAATGCTCTTTTTTCCAGTATGGCAGAGAAAAAGGCTATGAAGTGAATGGAAATGGTGTTCTCAGAAGGCTTCCTTGGCCAAGGTGGGACTAGTGAAAAGGCTGTGTAAGTGCATGTCCTCTTGCTGGGCCTACTTGTAAAAGGAGTGACCAACATAGAGTGACACAGTGAGGACCAGAACTTCTGCTCGAGCTGCCACTCAAGTTTGAAAAGGCTGTGAGACGATTGTTAACCTGCCTCCAGTACTTGCTAGCTGAAAAACAGCTTCATAGTATATTGAACTTATGGAGAATGGCTGTACTTAGTAAAAAATGCAAGGTTATGGCCATCATCTTTCCATCACAGAATCATAAACTTTGCTTCATTGGAAGGGACCCATCAAGGATCATGGTGTCCAACTCCTGGCCCTGTGCAGGACACCCCAAGAATCACACCATGTGCTTGAGAGCATTGTCCAAACACTTCTTGAACTCTGTCAAGCTTGATGCTGTGACCACTTCCCTGGGGAGCCTGTTCCAGGATCTTAACTTATGCTGCTGGACTTGAAAACATGTGTCAGACAAAGTTCATGCTTTATTTATAGCAGCATCAGCATTCGCTGAAAGGAGAATGAAAGTGGTGGCACACCTGAAAATCTGAAGGCTGGAACAGACTTTCAGTCACTGTGTGTGTGAGCTCAGTCAGATACCTGCCACGCAGAGGCTGTCAGCAAAGGTAGCAACCAACCAACCAAACAAGAGAAATGACAACACAGGAGTTCAAACATCCCAAACAATAAACACAAATGGACCCAGTAAGTCACTGGCCCTCCTCAACTTATTTTTATGGAGTGATCAAACTGCTCCAAATTGTAGAGCAGTGTTAAAGGTATTTCTCCTGTGTCTGAATCAAACATTAACAATTCATGAATACCAGCCTTGGACAATATCCAAAAAGGAGCTAGAAACATGTACATTAAGGAGTGCATTGCTGAGTCCCTGCAGGCAGAGAACCAAACCTTAGAATGAAAGGAATAAATGCTAGTGAACAAGGAGGAATGAAGGAATTTGATTGAATATGTAAGGACTATTTAAGTGCTGAAACTAGGAGGTGAAATATACAGTAAATATTTGTATTGTTGACTTGCAAAACAGAAAGAAAAGATATTTATAGCCGGACAAGTGAGAATAGAAAGAAATCATAAGTAAAGTGCCATGAAAAGTAGTGCAACTTAACATTTAGCTTTTGACTTTGCACAGAGAAGTGTTAAAATTAGACAAATGCATGAGGTGAATATAATCCAGAACGGACTATGTTGTTGTAGTTCTGCTGTTTAGGATACTGCCGCCTTATTAAAGGTGTTTTAGTTGTGAATCCAATGACTCACAGAGTGTGAATCTCTGGGCAATATTTTCAGGTAAGACTGAAAACAAGAGAAGAGCTTCTCCAAATTAAGTTACTTAACAGTGTCTGCTAGTTTACTGTAAAATTAGCTCAAATTTGCCAAGTTAAAATTATGTTCTGTGTTTCCTGGTCTAAATACATCTCCCTGAATTTAATGGACATTGTATGGATGTAACAGGGAGGAACGTCTGGCTCAGGAGCTACAAAGAGAAACACCTCCAACATGATTTTATTACCTTAGGATCTTATATTGAGCACTGTTGATTATAGTAAGAGGTCTCTACTAGCACATACTTTGCCATGCACTGCTATGACACATTTGTAAGCTATATCATTGATGAGATTCTCACACTTGGTCATGGAAGATGAGCAAGATTCCCTTGCTCTTATGTCTGTTCAATAACAATATATGATCTGCTGGACAGGAAGCAGAAAAAACTATATGCAGATTTTTTTGAGATAAGTATCCCATAGTATAACCATTTTAACATATAACCATGTGGGAGGGTCTGTACTATGAATTTAAAATTTACTTTGCTATTGGTTTAATGTAATTTTTTCAATTAAGTATTCATATCTCTATGGATTTTGTAATTGTTAATTTATTGCTTGCCTTAACAAAGTTTATCAACTGATGGAAAGCAGATTCCCTTCCTCTGAAAAAGCCAAAGTAGGAAGCTATGATTTTCCCAGACTGGCTGAAGTTTATGTATTAAAAATAAGAGTAGCAAAAATACTGAACTGTCTCAAGAGATATGTGAAAATACAGTGCAGATGATCCAGATATCAATGTGAACTTCAGAATAGGTCCTGCTCCATAAATGCACCATGTCGTTTTCATTTGCCACCACCTTTTCCTTTTCCACCAACTATCTAAGCAACTGACAGCATTAACAGCCTGGGACTGGACTTTGTATACAGAAACCCAGGGTCGCACACACAGAGGGAACCTTGCTTCAATAGAAGTGTATTAATATTAAATCATCAAATTATGAAATGTAATTTTGCACTAAAGCACAATTTAAAGGTATGTAATTAGAAATGCAACCCACTTCAGTGCCAATTTATAGATCTAATAATATCATTCTTTTTAGTAGTAATGGAGATATATTTGACTGTGCATATAAATTTATAAATAGTATAACATAACAATGAAAAATAAAAGATGACATTCTAGAAATCAGTGGAAAAATTCTGATTAACTACAAAAGGTAGATTTTACGAAGTGAAATGGCCATTTAAACCAAAATTATCTGTGATGTTCCAAATTCAGTGTAAGTCTTTGTCTCTTTATCTCACCATGAGTTTGACATTTTCAGATTGTTGTGGGAAAATGTGTCTGGACACACTAGGAGATAGTTTAGTTATAAGGTCTTGCATTAATTGCAAAGTTCATGCTTACAACATCTATTACCTTAGAAAGTGACATGACCAAAAATCATTGCTAAACCCACAGCATCAATTAATGAAATGTCATTTTGCTTATGCTGTAAAACAGGTGCCACCCTAGGGAAATAGATGGGGACTATAGCTGAAGACTCAGGGCACATTAGCCAAGCTCTGGCCGTGTGGGCAGTGTTGTGTGAAGCGTGGGCAGAGCAGTGCCTGGCCCAAACAGCCGTCTGTGGTTGTCTTGAGTCTGCCCACTCTACAAGGTTTCCTGGCGGGTGCTGTTCTAGCAATGGCAAAATGAGGAGGGAATGTCACCTGCAAGAGGCAAAAAGTCTCAAGATAAGCTCATGGCCTCAACAGGTGCTGCCTGAACAGAAGAGCTGCAGATCTGCTGGAGTAGAGTGAGGTAAGTGCAGAAATAATGCAGGTCAAGGCATTCCTGGGGAACACAGAGAACTGAACTGTTCTCCATGACTCTGCCTCTTAGAACCTACTACCTTCAGTCCCACTGCAGTCAGTCTGAAGTTATGCAGCCCGATTCAAATCCACAATATTCTCCATATCCCAAGAAGTGCGAGGCTGTGTGTTAACTAAAGAGCAGCCTAAAATAGTTGCTTTTGTTATGAGCAAGTGTAAATTTGTTAGATTGCAATGTAATGCAGAGACATGGTTCTGTGTGTCAATAGAGATGTAAAGTGTTTCCTCCTGACTTTTTCTGCTTTTCCCGCTTACACACGTAATGAATGAGGAAAACATTGTGGGCCATGTTTGCAGCAGCATTGTAGCTGGCTATCCATGTTTGGAAAACAGAGGTCAGAAGAGCAGCTGTTGTAAAATGGTATTGTGTCACTGCGATAAACTGAATTAAAGCAATTTACACCAGCTGAGGACTTGGAACTAGATTTTTAGGAATATTTGATTAAAGAATGTTAGAGCAAAACTCTATCTTAAACAGTTCCACATTTTACATGCAATGGGGACATGTACCTAATGTATTAGAGGGAGAAAAGTAAATCAAACAAGCAAAAGCAGTAAACGATGAGTTTGATGAATCTCATGCAATTGGGTTTCCAAAGCTGGGCAAATCAAGACTATACATGTAAATGGAAATCCACTGATTTTATAATTTCAAAAGCAGATCAGCAGAACTTGAGATTGCTTGCACCAGTACTGCTGATATCTTTGATCTGAGTGACAGCAGGATCAGGGCTTTACTCATCATAGAGCTAAATTTGGCCCTACAGCAAGTTGAAAAAGGGACAAGAGTTGATAAGGAAATACATCTAATAATCTCATTTTAGATTTCACGTTATTTTACTATAGTTGCTGTGAATTATGGCACTAAAAGCTGGTAAACTAAATACTCCCACTAAGGGCTGATGGAAGGCATCTGCTTATTCCTGTATTATATAAGAAGTATTGAAAGAAAAATTAATAACAAAACAAGAACATCTATAAAAAGGTGAACTATGAAAAGTGACTATGTTCAAGGACAGAAAACAAATGCCAAACAGCTCATATCCTGTATGGATAAAAAGTATTGTACATATTGTCAGTAGGCTAACATGTACAGCGTATTATTCCTTAAAGCATTATGTATCAAATTTGTAAAGTCCTTTACACATTCTTTTTTTGCTCAGAATATATTGTGACTTACCTAGAGTCAGCCAGAGGTAGGATTTTCAGGATATGTCCGAGCTTGGATAGTTCTATTTCCATTCAAAGATGAGATTCAGTTTCTTAAATCTACTTTGAGAGTTATTACTGGAGTTTGCTACATTGGAACAATGGAAAAGAGGCCAATTTTGAGCAAACAAAAATGCTAGAAACATTTGCCAATAGCTTGATGGCTAGGCTATAGTTATTAGCAGTTGTAAAACTGCAGATGCAATTAATGGAACATGTTTGGGACAACCCCAGAAAATCAGATGTATTGCTGTGATTTGACAGAGGGCTTCCATATATGTCTTCCATATAAAAGTAAGGAGTGGGTAAGAAAATAGGCTAAGAGAAGAGGAAGAGAAGATCTTGAAGGTGGCAAAGAGAAAATGTGATTAAGCAGGCTAATGAATTTTTGGGGAGGGAGATGAAGATGCATCTTCTAGAAGATCCCAGGAGAAAGACTGATTCCTGCGCTGGTAGAATACCTTGAGAAAAGAAGGCCTTTGTCACCTTGTCTTCATTGGTATTTTAGTCAACCTTTTAGTCACACCAAAAAACTCCTTATCACAACCCTTGGATGTAGTCTTTATGTTTCACCATTAAATCCCATTCTGGTAGCACCAAAGCACCATAGATTATTTAGAATACCTTTCTTTGTTACTGCAAGATCTCATAGTAATCCTTTTTGGTCCATAATTAACATTTAGACAAGTGCCCATAACTGAACAAGGATCCTATCTTGAAAGACATTTCAGAAGTGGAAAGCAACGATCACTGGGTAACCGGCTCAGCCAGCCCTTTTGCTGGTTTATTCTTCACCCCAATTCCTTTTGCTTCTTTGCTCACACACAAACCTCAGAACTCACTATCCTGATGAGACACAAAGTCATGCACTTATTTAGGCATTTTCAGGAAACACCAACATCTGAACGAAATAATTCTGCTGAGTGGCAAATGTGGGAAAGCACATATATATACATGTGTACAAATGCACACTTTTAGAAAAGCTCATTTGGCAGATTAATAGCCTAAGGACTCCTGAAACAAAATAAACATGCAAGTAGTGATTGATATAAAAAGCTATTTTCTTCTCATTAAAGTATCAGTTCAGAGTAAACAGGGCAGAACAGGGTTTTTAAAGAGAAGGTGGTGAACCCCTTACTCTCAGTGCTGTGTTGCTCCTCAGCGTGCAGTGACACAAGGGTTCATGCAGCTACTTTTTGGAGTAGTTGCTCATGCTGTAAAGCAGAGGCTTATGAGCTGGGGCTTTGTAATTTGGCTATGAAATTAACTGATTTGTGCTTGTATTCCTGTAGATTTAAGTTTTTTATCAGTATGGAGTGCAAGGCATGAAGGCCATTCCTGTGCTGCAGCTGTCTGAAGTGTATATGTGAGGTGAACAAAATGAAGTGAAAAAGGAATTTACGCACAGAAAAAATCCTCTGAAAAAGGAAGAGAAATCGTCCTTGATGTTAGAGCTTGTCTTGCTTTATGCAGGAATTCTGTTGTTACTTTTGAAAATGTAAAAGCAGTTCCAAAGCACATTGGCACGTGCATGAAACTGCAATACTCACTTGGCACTGCCTGTTCTCAGTGCTGGCAGTGCGGCACATAGACCTCTTTAGCCTCTTCCTCTGTTGTTTTCTGCACAAGAGCCAACCATTGTGGCTACTCATGAGGCAAGTCTGGCAGCTGAAGAACCCAGATGCCAAGCTCTGGATTGTCTGTCTGTTCAGTTTGTGGCTGGTCTCTTCCCTGGCATCTGCCCTGGCATTGCAGCAGGCTGTGTAACCGTCTGTGGAGTTGGGTTCAGGATTAGTCTTCTGCTGGATAGCATGCTCTCCTGGTCACTGTTTGCCTTTGGAATTACTCTTGATTATGAGGAATGCGTTTCTCTCCTGCAGACTCCACCCAGGGT
Organism: Formicarius rufipectus; assembly: GCA_013399695.1. NCBI lineage: Eukaryota > Metazoa > Chordata > Aves > Passeriformes > Formicariidae > Formicarius > Formicarius rufipectus. The sequence goes on from VXAU01000616.1 coordinate 413,855, forward strand.
GCGTGTGCTTGTGCAGCGTTGTATGGTGCATGAGAAAGAACGGGCACTCCCCTCCCTTGGCACAGCACAGTTTTTGCTTTAGAGCAGAGTATGGTAATTTCAGCCACATAAACTCAACCATCTCCTCTCAGCCAGGAAAATTTTCAAGTTGAATGTGATAACACACTTGCATGTCTTTTCTGTGGCTGAGCCCCCAGGCCCCAGCTAAGGCCTGAAGAATGCCGTCTCTGGTTTGTGTTAGCCCAAATGCCCATAAGATCCTGTTTGGGCTCTGCCTGATTTTTAATCCACTGTAAGTGTCACAGTTGAGCAATATGAGGTGGTTGTTTCTCCTTCGGGGTATTTAGCTTTGATATTGAGAAAGTTCAGCAGGCAATTTAAGCGAGGGGAGCTTCCAGGATAACAGAAACACTGCTAGTGTGTGCCTGAAGGGGTAAACTGCCTTTTCTTGTAGTTTGTTAGTGTAATGCTGTTATACATCATTAAGGACAACAATCCTTAATTTTTAATAGATGTTTTCCTGTCTTTCTTCTCTTTGACTTAGAGATTGCCAACTGACCATAATCTACCAGTCTCTGGGTCCAACTTCTCTGTCACTGCATCTGCCTAATGCTGGGGTGAGCAAGGGAAAAGTTTCCTCTATTGTGATCAGGCTTTTGCCCCACCCACCTGAAGCTAAATTTTCAAAAGGTGTTTCTTTCCTCTAGAGTCTCCTCTGCCTTAATCTGTGGATTGGTATAACTCTAGCTCACTGCACCAGCCTATGCATATGTCGAGAAAGGCAGGAAAAACTGGCTAGAACACCTTGATGCAAACCCTGCTTTGAAGCCTTCTAGTATTAAGAGATTTTTATAGATGTTATGCCAGAATGTTTCTAAAGGAAAGATTTTTTCAGTGACAAAATAAATGGACTGTTTAGCAGTCCTTTTGCTGTTAAGCAAATCTGTAAGAGGCACAAGAAGGATGTGCCTAATTCAACATTTGTGAGTCCTGGGCTATAGCACCATAAAATTATAGAATAGGACTGGAAGTCCAGGTCTCAGTGTGAGGTGCAGGGACATCTTGAACCGAATCTACTTGCTCAGACACCTGTATGACTTGAGTGTTTCTGTGGCTAATGGACAATGTGGGGACTTAAATACTTTTTGTCAATATTATTTGTTATGAGACTTCTGAGAAGACAATACTGGGATAGAGGAACCATTGCTTGGCCCAGCTGGACGTCTTGTGCCACTGAACACCAGCATAGCTGTAACAGTAGCTGGAAATGAAGGCAATACTGCAATACCTGTGTTTGTTCTTTTCTCTTTTGTACTAACTCACACTTCAGGTGTCTCGTACCCCCTGTTATTTCGCACAGCTGGGAGTGCAGAAACGCAGAAGGGAGAAGCACAGTGCTGCTGTGTGACTGATGACCCAAGGGCACAGCCAGTAGCATTGGTATGCTCTCACTGCGTCAGGAGACATTGTCACACCATCTATCACAGACTGCCATGAGCATTGTGTTGCCTACCCAGTCAGTTCCATCACATCCAGAGCTACTACACATCCATTGTGTCTCCAGGTTTTTTAGTTTTTATACTCGAAGTTACTTTCAAAAATATTTCTACTTGGATCTGAAAGCACTCTGAGAAAGGCCAGTGTTTATGTTATTCTTTCTGACTGGAGGCAAAATAACAGTGGCTTTTCAACAATTCATCATATTCTGTTTGGACCAGAGTACTTTACTATGGTATTGTGCCAGGCTACAATGCCAGCTTTCAATAAGATGTCAAAAATAATTTAAACAGAAATTTCATATTCAAAATACTACTGAACAAAGTCTTTCTCTGTATTTTAAGAATTAGCATGGTCACAACCAGTGAATAAGAAGCCTATTAATTTATTCTCCAGTTAGTACCAATTTTAATATTATTAAAACCAATTTTCTTTGTTTATATAATACATTTTTGGTATCATGAAGAAATAGAAAAGTTTCAGCCTCCCAGAATGATCAAGGTGTTTTAATAAGCTTTGTCACAAGAACCTGTTGGTGATTTCTAACATATAATTTGCTTGCCATTGGAATACAAAATAACTCACAAAATTCTGGGAAAAAAAGGTAATTTTCTAGATCTAGTTTGGATTCTACTTCTACATTTGACAGCAAGTACAAATTCTGGCAACAGTATGCACAGGTAAACATTTCTTACTCTGAAACTCACACTGTATAAAACCCTATAAACTAGTCACAAGCCACTTGTGTAGTTTGACTTGCTAAGGTTTTACACTCAAAGTTTCTAACCTATGATGGCCTTTAAATCTATTCTTAAAGTTTTTTATGTCTGTAGCCTGTGCAAATAACCAGAACTGGAGAAACATACACAATTGTGTTGGCTGTGGTCGCTGTGGGGAGCTCATGTTAAAGAAGGTTGTGACATGCTAAAGTAGGTTGTGACTGGTTGGCTAGAAGTGTTCTCCTGCCCCAAAAAACAGGGTGATCCTGCAGCATGGCTTCAGGATGGTATGTTAGGTGCTCTGAATTGTGAATGGAGACAGAATTGAGTGATTTTCATTTTACCCACCACGTGCACTGTGCTTATTTTATACTCCTTTCACACTCTGATATCAATCACCAGAGGCAGATGCTTATCATTTTTTGCATCAATAAATCCCTTCTCAAAGAATGAAAATATATATTAGTCATCAAGTCATCATTTGTTTTGAAAATCCAACCTAAAGAACAAAATATGGAAACATCGTTATTTGAAATTATATTTGGACAACAAATGACAGATGTATGCTGGTGTGGTGTTTACCTCTTTCCTTTAATCATGTTATTTTGCAAAATATGTCATTTTGGTCCCTCATTCTTGAAGAATTTAATCAGTAGTAGTTGAACTGTGTTGATAGTATATAGTCAAATGCTTTTGGTACAAACCCCTTTAAGAATAAGTTGGCAGAAAAAAAATATTATTTAAAACCTCATTAAAAGGAGCAGCTAAGGTTTGGCACAAACAATTCTCTGTGTGGGAATTGATTATATTTTACCAAATTAAAAAATATTGGTTTGTTTCTTTTAAAATGATATCGGTGCAGCAACCCCCCCCCCCCCGCCTCCTCCTCACAAAACCTCCTCCCCCAAAGTATAGCTGATCTGCTGGGTTTGATGCTTTTTTTTGTCTTGTAGAATTCCTATATAGCTTCTATTTAAGATGAAATTTGGCAAGTGATTAGACCATAATATGTCTAAATGCTTTGTGTATTTTGAAGGAAAAAAAAAAATAAAAAGAACTGAGATAATAAAGCTCCAAAAGTTGCTGCTGTGTAACAGCAAGTGCTTTTCAAAGAACTTTCATAAGATTTTTAATTAGGTAGCTAAGACTGTACATGGTAGACTGGAACTGTTTGGTCTGTGGGGTAAATAATGTGCATTTTAAAAACATTTATAAATACATATTCCCCCACTTGACAGTGCTATTCCAGTCCACTGAGTAAATAATGCATATTTTTAAAAATTCATAAATACATATAATATGTAAAAAAGCTGCCCAGATACTGTATTTGTGGGACCTAGAAACTTGGATGATGCTGAAACAGACACAGCCCCCAAGGATAATGATACATACTCTGTAACCTCCCATGAAAATTTTCTTTCACAATAAAGCAAGAAAGGAAGTTCTATAGATCAGATTACACTCAAATAAGATGAAGGCTGTGACGCAGCCCTCCAGAACTGTGCAGAGTCAAAGCAAAGTTTGCCTTTGCCCTCAGATCATACTGCTGAGTTTTTTAACTCAATTCCTTTCTTTTCCTTCTTGGTGCCTTAAGAACAGCACGGTTTAAGAAAAGGTCAGCATTCATGTTTCATTTCTTGAACCCTGTTAATCCGAATACACATGATTATTCAGAGAGAAATGTTTTATTTCTATTCATTACTTTTCTGGATTTATTTTTTTTTAAAATTAATTCCTCAATTAAAGGAATATAGGAGTAATCTCAGACAGTCAGAAACCCTTGGTTTGATGTAGGAAATGTAGAATGTCTAAGTAAGAAGTATAGATGAATAGGTCAGGGTTTTCAGTTTTGCAGTGCGTTATACAACAAAATGCTGAAGCACACACTTAAGTTTGTGCTTATACTTACTCCTATTCAGCAAAATCCTTAAATACATCTCCCAATCAACTTAAACTAGAGCATATGTTTATATGTTTTTTTGAGTCAGTGCTTAAAGTTACACCAATAAAGGAGACCTGACTGAATCTCTATCAACAAGATTAAACGTTACTAAGGTATGTAGCTGTGCTATGTGGTGGTCAGCAAACCTCCTCCCTCCTTCCCTGTGCATTTATTCTCAGGTACACAATAACGTATGCCCATTGGGAACAAATTCTGCCCAACCTGAATGGCAGCACTTCATGCAATCCTGAATTTTATATGGAACAGAAGAAAATGAGACCCCAAAGAGAGATGGATAGTAAAATTGTCTGACAGGAATTATGTTATGAATTTCAACCTCTGTTTTTGGTGTTTGTTTTTTTTTCCTCCCTCCTTCTATACAGAGACCATCTTCATGTGATCTGGTTCCTTAGTGAAATTATTCCTGTGTGTATCTTTATAATATTTTCTTAGCTTCTAACTACTGTATTTCTGCACAGTTTCATATCTGCTAGCCCCAGCATTTACAGCCTACGAAAACCTCATAAATCTACTTCATTTTTCTAATAAGACATGAAAGTCCTTAATTGGCCTTAATGAAATGCACTTAAAGGGCAATAAACGTGTTTAAGCCCCTCTTTCAGGGTGAGCTACAGTACTCTCACTCTGCTCTGTTTTAGCCTTTGTGGTAATTAATCACTTATTCATATGTGGCACATCAGTAACAAGATCAAGCAACTACTGCACAATTGCATGATAATAAGCTGCTCATATATGTGTCAAGATTTAGCAATCCTTTTTAAAGCCTAATTTAAACTCATTTTACAACTAAGCAGGCTGCTTCTCTGAAGTATTTCTACCCAGTATCTTTTTTACATATTGCTGCTGAAATGCCATCTTTTTATTTTGTTTATAGAGCTGCATTTGCCTTAAATCTACTCATGGCACCAGAGTGAATTACAGCAATGTGAGAGCCTTACCATTGTATTTTTGCAAAGGCTTTATCTTTGATCCAAGACCAGCCACCCTCACACAGAAAGAAAGACCACAGAATTAGCATCCATTAGGATAACATTTTTTAAAAGTAATGAATTACAGCGAAGGCTTTTCCAGGCTGCTGAGGCACTGTCCCCTGTGAATCTCATTCTGCTTGCCTCTGTCAGGGGGCAAGAGCACAATCTGAGTGAAGGGAACCAAAGTTATCTCTTAGGAGTCTGGTCTTTGATTCCTGGCAATGAATTTGCTCCTAAAATCTGAAGTCTGATTTGTATTTCCTGTAGTTTCCGTAATATCCTTCTTCAGACACAGAGAAGTGTAAGAATCTGAGTTCAAGTAATGTTGACAAAAGCTGATCCAGTGGCCTGAGAGGCAAAATAGAGGTGTTCAAAATGTCTTTGAGACAGATACTTGCATTTATGTGCCAGGTATTGTACCCCACAGTCGCTCATTCATAGGAAGTGACCTGACAATTCATGCTTGGATTCCAAACAAAAAAAGGGTCAGGTCACTGCTTACTACATATCAAAGTGTAAAATGAGCATGTTGTTCTCCATGGATTATCTCACTTAGAAGAGTTGTTAAAAACTTTATTTTTAGTTTCAGTTTTGGAATTCTGGAGCCTATTTTGTATGAATCTATTTCAGAACAACAGTAAATAAATCCTGCAAAGTAATATTTAGATCTCGAATTGTTATTTGATGTCTCGTAGGCATTCACAGTTTTTCAAAAGTTGTCTGTTGTTATATTTGATCTACAAAAAACAGTTTGTGGGATTTTTTTTATTAGTACAGGTACTTATAGAGACCAGTGTATGGGCACTTTAAAATCACTCCTTAATCCAGCTCCCCACAGTAACGTAGATATGATAAAAACAAAGATAGTCATCTGTGTGTGCCTGTGGGAAAGTGTGTCTTGGCTGTGGTAAGGTTGTCAGTAAATCTACAGACATCAAATCTGGCAGCTCAAGATCAACAACAATCATGTATATTTTCTGTTTTAGAGTCCATTTCAGTGTAGGGAGATGGGAGAAGGAAGAAGACCAGCCCTTCCCTAGTCATGCTTCCCATACAAAGAAAATGAACTCATATAATTTGTATTTAGCAGCTTGTGGGAAACTCTCTGATTGAGGATGCTATTCCCAGAGGGATGATACAATACTTTGAACCTGTCACAAACTGGATCTTTTTGTTATAAAAGCTGCTTACATTACATATTGTTGATCAATTTAAACTCAAAAGCAGAACACAACAGGTTTTTGTTAGTTTTGAAATACCCTCATACCTAGATTTAAGCACTTTGAGGAGAGTTGGATTGGGAAAACGGAACACTTAAAACCCTATCAAAGTTTAAACTCTTTTCCAAAGTGGAAGATAACTAGGGAAGGTTTAAACGATTCCTGAATCTGTAGCTGTGAGCAAGTGGGATGAGCAGGAAGGCAGGCAGGCTGGAGACAACCTTATTCCAACAGTTGCTCTTTCTGCAGTAGTTGGTATTGTTAGTATGTTACTAGCTCAGGCAGAGGATCCTAAGATATGAAATAGTACCTCAAACGTATAAGGATTTTTGCACCACAATTTAAAATGTTATGGAAAGCCATTCATTTAACAGAGGATATAAAAAAGAAGGTGGAAACAGTGGAGAATTTTGAACTTGACTAAATCTGAAGACTCCATTTCAGTTTTTAAGGCACTCAGTCTCTCTGCTAAGAACCAGATGGTGCCCACAATCTGGGACAAGACACTTTGAGAGATGTTATGGGAAATCCTAAAATTAACGTTTGACAAAGCTATTCATACTTCTCAAGCACAGGAAACCACTTGGTCATAATAGATTAGGAGAAGCTTATGGGAGGTCATGGGTGCTCTGAAGTGCTGGATGTGGCACAGAATGTAAAATGCTACCTCAGGAAGCCATGTGGATGAGGATGGGGACAGGGAGGAGAAAACTGCTAAAAATGTTCCCAGTACACACTCTAAGGAATAATTCTCAGCAATAGGTGTGGGCGGCTTTTTTAAACAATCAAAAACATGATTCCTAAGGTGTTTCAGAAATATTATTAGAAAGAAAACACAAACATAATTTATAGGTTTGAAAAAGACTCACAGAATGACTAGAGAATTTTGCACTGGGTTTGTGTCCCTGTTGCACTATGCCATGAAAGCCAGAATTGATATAGGTAAAAAAGGGATTGTGCTACCAGTCATCAGTTGCAACCTTTGGTTCAAGAGGCCCTTAAACCAGCTCCTGATGGAAGCCAGTAAAAGAGATATACCAGGGAATCAGCTCTTGCCATGGTTCTTGCCATCACTCATCCTCTTTCTGTTAGCATGCACAGCTAGTCAGTGTTGGACATAAGGTACTGGGAAAGATGGACTTTTGATACAACCTTGTATAATGACATTATAGTAAACTGAGAAAGCTACAAAAGTTTATTCCTACTTCAAATCCAGTCCAAGTCAAAATAGAAAAAAACCCAACAAAACAGTGGCACAAGGAAAATTGGCATTAATTTGTTTATATTGGCTAGAAAAATCCTTGTAATTGTCCTTAACTGTTATTTTATTCTTAATATTTCTCTGAGATATTCTACTAGAGAGACAAAGGAGACTGCATATCAAATCTATGCACTTCACACACAGTTCATAAATGCCTGATGATGGATACAGGATAGATGTCTGGAATTTACACTGTTTGAGGTTTGAAATAAGGTTGCAGATGCAGCACTACAGATCCCATTATACAAAAAATTTGTAGAAAACCACAACTGAAAAATATGAGTCTCAATTCATGTAGGCTGTAGTCAATCTCATCTCTATTTAGCAGTCTTAAATTACAGAGCAGCACTAACGAATCGAACATGGGTTATCAACTGCTACCATTTTGTTCAGCTGAAAGCTGAAAACCGGGATACTTACATTGTTAGAAAGTAACACCAGAATCCCCAAAGACTTGCAGAAATAAAAAGGGACAGATAAAGCAAAATAGGATTACTTGGAACATGGGAATATCCACCATGTCGTGAAAATGATGCTATGTGTAGCTACAATACAAGAAAAGAGGCAGAACTAACAGTGGTGCCACAAAGAGAAACCTCAGGGTTGCAGATTGTCATGCTTTTGTGATTTTTCAGCCCTGAGGAATGTATAATAGAGATGAATTGATAGCTGATGGGCTTAGTGCTGTCTGTCAGCAATGATGCTGATGCAGTTACCTGTGGGTCTGCACAACAGAACAATATGGGGCACTGGTGCAAGCTGGTCTGTTTTTTCTTACACTCTTACAGTCTTAAAGAACTAGTTTTAAGAATTTTAAGTTCTGCAATATTTTGATTATTCATTGTTGTTATTGTCACATCTTGCAGGGAAGGAAAGTTCTGTATTTTTTAAGAGGTTTGAGACAGATGAAGTAATAGGTAGGTGCTCTTGTGATATGCTGCCTAGGCAGGACTCAAATGCTGAGCGAACATGGCAAGAAAGACAAGGAGCCTGGTCCTTGGCTGCCTACAGAGTAGGCAACATGTGCCAGGTGAGCGGGCTGTACATTTGTGTTTCTGAGTACGCACCTTGCTCATTTTTGCTAATGTGAGCACATGTACCAACTCCTGCCATTAGAAAGCTGGTTGTACTAATTTACATGGATGCAGACCAGAAACCTCATACATTTCATTAGGTAGTGGGCTGCAATGAATGGAGGCAAAAGACCTGTGTGGAAAAATCCAGCTTTGTTCTGGATTCTTGTAAACAAGAAGATTTCTTCTCATGAACAGACGCACAATTTTAAATGAGGAGGCTGATGCTCTCTTCTGAAAATCTGCTGTCTATTTAGACTGGCTTGGTGAAGCTGCTGTTATTTATTTACTAATGTGATCGTGAATCTAGCCATCTTTATCCTCCATACAATTTTTGAATTTTTTGGTGAACATCAGCTACAGGTGATAAGAGGTCATGCCAATCACTGAGACCAGTGCTCTCCATCCATGGGAGAAGTGCTGCTGCTTTTCCAGGTGCTAAGTGAGGGAAAAGATGATGCTGTGGGGTGGACTGCTGGAAATGAGCAAATGAGAGGTTGTCTTGGGAGACTTAGGGGTCCTAGAGTTGGTGCTCAAAGTGAATTTTTACCTTCTGATGTTTAGCATGATGGCGAAGAAAAGTCAGTATCCTGGCTCTGCTTAAAGCCAGGAGTAGAAATGTAATGAAGGAAAGTAGCAAAATGAAGCTTAGTGGAAGGTTTAGGGACTTTTGAGAAGAATGCATCTCTATGATGGACCTCAATTAATTTTCCAATTGATTTTTTTGACTCATTTATGTTTTTCCCATTACATTCTATGGTGTAATTAAGTATGGGAAAGTATGACCCCTTTTGTGTTTTACAGCCTCTGCTTGATAGAGTCATACAGTGCCTGCTAGTTTGGATGGTATGACATAAAGTCAATGACCTTTCCCTATTCACCTTTCCTACAGTGCTCATGACTACTCGTGGCTGACATGCCTTTCCTCTCAGTAATTTTCCAAGCTGAAAACCACTCTATCTAATCTCTTTTCATATGGCACTCATTCCGCACCTCTGATCAGTTTTGTCACTATCCACAATACCTTTTCTGAATCTATTGTAACTTTTTAGAGGTGGCTGATTAAAATATTCTGTATGTGCAATATTCAAAATGGTAGGTGAACAAGGCAGAAGCAGAATAATGTTCCCGTTTTCTTCTCTATTTCATTCCTAATTATTTCTAATGTTTTACTGGCCTTTTTTGTGTACTGCTAAATGTTGAACAGATATTTTTAAAGTGCTTTTCAGAATTACTCCAAGAAATCTCTCCTAGTGTCACTACTAGTGAAAAGCCTATGCTTCTGTCTGTGTAGTTGAGATTATTTTTCTGCTTATTCATTACTTTGTGTGAGTCAGTACTTAATTTTGCTGCTACTACACTGCAGTTCCTCAGCATTGTCAGACTCTTCTGTAACTCAATAGTCAGTTTTAGTTCTGAGGATCCTAAAAAACTTTGTGTCATCAGCAAACTTTCTTAGCCTCTCCATTCACTTCCTGTTCCACATTATTTATAATATGTTGAAACATGCAGATCTGCCTGTGGGTCCCTGAGGAGCTGGTAACCTTCCTCTAACAGGAAATCTCCACTTTACTTTAACTCTTTGTTTCCTGTCTTTTAACCAATTATTAAGTCATCAGAAGACTTTGATTCTTACTCCACATTGATTTAATGTCTTTAAAAGCTTTCTGTAAAGGATCTTGCCAGGCCTATTTCTTTCAATCAAAAAATACTTTCTCAGCTGTATCGCTTACTATTGTTAACACTTTCATTACATTTTAATGGATTGGTGTGGTATGATTTCCCTTTGCAGAAGCTGTCCCAATGTATCATATTTATTTACACCTCTATTGCTCATGTTCCTTATTATTGATTGTACCAATCTTGACCCTAATAATATCAGACTTATGAAGCTGTAGTTCTCGGCATCTTCCCCTGGGTATACTTCTTAAAAATCCATCAGACTTGTCATTTTTCATTATCTGATATGAGGAATGAGTTACTTACAATTTTGGAAACTTCCTTTAGAACTGTGACTATATGAAATGTGACAGAGTTTATCCTATTTTCTATTTTCCTCGATTTCTTCTGCTTCAAGGAGGTATATATATTTTGTTTAGCTTTTAAAGTTCTTTCATACTATACTACTTAAACCAAACCAGCTTTCCTGTATTTTTGAAATCTTTTTAAATAGGTGATTAATGCATTTTCTAAGCTAGTGCCATTAGAGCTGAAATATGTTGCCATTTTAGCTGCTCCTTTTAAATAATTTTCCCAGTGTAATATCTGTCTTTATTTGCATCCCATGTTGCAACTAGCGAGAACCCACAGTCTATTATTTTCCAAAGTCTTATGATCTGTAAACAAGTCTCATGATTGTGCAGAGGGTTTGATTACAGGGTTCCAGTTAATGGAATAATGAAATTGCTCTGTCTGTGTATCAGTAGCCTCCTAATGACCTATGAGCTTGCTGCCAGTTTCAAACAAATTTGATAAGAGGGTAGATCCTAAATATTATTGCATTTCTAAAGTTTCATGGAAATTTTCTGGGTACTGGAGAGGGACCTCAGCTGAATGATTGCACTGAGCTGAAAGTCAAAAAAGGTAAAACAGGCATTATTCTGTTTCTTGGAAGATGGATATATATAGTCAGAAACAGAGCAAATGCTGTCTCTTATCTCATAGAGACAGGAGATATAAAAGAATCTAAGAGTATCTTGTAGGGAGAAACTTTGAGAGAAGGAAGACACAGGTAAGTATAAAACCTGGCTTCATTAGTTCTTCAGCTTGTGAAGTCAATTTCATAAAATTTGAGCTGACAATGTGATTTAATTATGGCTAAATTATGTCTCTGTCCAAGAATATCCTTTAAAGAAGGAAGACTAAAAGTCCACTTACTGTGACTCCCTACACTGCTTTGTCAGATGAGGAAGCTAATTCTTCATCCCTTGCAGTAAAACACTTTCAGAAACCTATTCCAAAAATGTCCAGTCTTTTGGACTCTTCATCCTGAGGAAGGGCATGAGAAAGAGCAGCTGCCTCTGTGGCCTGCTCTGTATACCCTCCTGGCCAGTCTCTGGCCTCTTTCTGATCATGGGTGCTGAGATAGGGAAGGAAGATTTGAGTGGATCCTGATAGTAAAATACTGCAGTGTGGAGGGGAGATGAGACTGCCATGCAGCAGTTGTTGTGGGGTGCCCTGATGCTGCAGTGAGAGTGCTTGGAGATGACTCTATTGTCCAGTGAGCTCGTCTAGCTCCAATGTCTGCTCCCAACTGTAGTTCTCCTTGCTCACTCACATGCTGCTTAATCCCATGCAGGATCACCCTGCTAATTTGGAATACTTAAAAAAAAAGTCAACAGAACCAAACAACTTGATAATATGTGCTAAGGAGAGCTGGCAGGACTTGCTTGTCTGTAGCACTTAAAAATGAAATGCTCCATCAGCAGGCTTCTTCAGTGCCATTCAAGGTGATGTAAACATGTACCAAAAATCTGAATAGAGTCATATTTCTAATGGTGCAGGCAAAAATTCTGACCTAGTTTAATCGGTCACTGTGCTTTTCTGGTTGTTCTGATTTGTTGTTCATTTGTGTTGGGCAGCTGGACAATAGGATTTTGCATGGGCCACAAACAATGAAATAAAACAGCAAGATGTACTGTATTTTACTGAAACATAATATAAAGGGCAGCAGGGGACTAGTCAAAGCCCAGTATTCTGAGACTATAATTTTTTAACACGAGTTTATTTCCTAAACCAAAATGTTTTTGAGTATAAATATTGGATGAAAGCAATGCTGCACCACGTTTGCTGTCATGGAGGCAAGACCAAAACCTTCTTTTTATTAGAATTAAATTAATATGGCATAAGTAGTTTTATAGTTTTAACTTTTTAATATTATTTATGTTCTAACTGCTCTACATAAATAGAACTGTTCCTTACTTCTTTTGGTTTTACTACTAATAAAAAGTAATAGGCATAATAATTCAGGGACTGTTTGCATTTCCAGGCACTTTTGTTCTGTCATGTTTACCTACTCAAGGAGACATAGCAAAAGGCAGACTGCAAGAAGCTTTAACACAAAATACAGCAGCCATTTTTCAACCAAACTATGTATCTGGAAGCAGGAGGAGCCTAAAAACAAATACCTACAATTAGTATTATTGATGAAAGGGCTTTGCAATAAAAAGAAGATTGAGAAAGTAGTTCTGGGCAGAAGCCTACTAGGATGACTTTTTAGTTTTATTCAGTGCATTACAGTAATTACATTATAGGTATATTAACAGACATATTTCCCTAATTGCCAGTTGATTTCCCAGAGTACTCAAAAATGTGCAGAAAAATAACACTACTTGTGATGGACATGAGGGTAATTTTTTAGCACTGATAATTTTTACATTTCTTTTGAAAGTAAAAGGAATTTTTAGGTATGAAGGACTGTCATCAGTCCCAGTGCCAAGCTGCTAAGAATCTCAAACAATCACCAGAAAACTCATGAAATTGGATTGTGCTTCCAGATTCCCTAATAACGAAGGAACAAATGTAAATTTCTTCTGCTAACATTACAAAGGATGTGGTGTAGGGGCATGATTTTTACATTATAAGGTATATTTATCAGTATGGCGTGGAATACACAGAAGAAAATAGATGTTGTTCTGTAGCTCAAAGAAGTTTTTTCTTGGACTTTCCTGGAGCCAGGAATGTAGACAGTACACATTGTACTGCTGATAGATTTATGCAAAGCAGTCAACATGTAACCTCTGTCTAGTTAACCCTGAAAAGTCTGGCAGTGTAGCCTTTTCACAAATGCTGACTTCAGAGAGTGTAAGCCTTCCTGGGCTCCTCCTGTTGCCAGGGCCTCCTAGGAACACTTCAGAAACCTACAAGGTTTACAATTCCCTGTCCTGAGTCAATCTCTAAACTCTTCCTTTCCTCATTGACACCTGGGAAACTGAGTAGGTTGGACTTCCTTGGCTAAAAGCAGCTTTTTTAAAACCTCTCAAAACCTTTGATCAGTGACTGCTTAATGTGGAGTGATGCCTTTCCACTTATCCATAACATGGCACCACTTCAGAAATTTTTCATACAGTGTCCTCAAACACAAATCATCTTGCATTTGTGGGACTCTAATATCTCTCGCCTAGTAAATTATGTAAGTTAACAGACTATTTGATGTCACTATTTCTAAGCCCTATTTTCAAAATTTCCTTTGTTCCTGTAAAGGGTGTGGTCCTCCTTTCATACTTGTGTGGTTTATGGGTCACAAACAAAAAAGGGTGAAGTGTGTTCTTAGTGATTATTAGGCATATTAAATAGAATGGGTTACATCTTTACCACTGCCAGTTCTGGTCCCCTTCATTTCACTAATACCACAAAAGGTAATTGGATGTCCACTTGTCCAGACTTGAAAAGGCTTTGAGCGTAGTTTACAGAGGCCTATAGTTTATGCAGCTTATTATCAAACCTAAGGATCAAATTCAGCTATTGACTAAACAAGCACAAGCACCTTGATTTTGACTTCTTACATGGGATGAGTTTGAAGCTGTCAGAGCTGCTTTTGTTTTTACCTACATTAATAAAGCAAACACCATCACAGAAGTCAGTAGAATTGTATTACAGGCATAAATTCACTAAAAGTTAGAAGAAAATTAAGCTCTAAGTTTCCTTTGCCTGAGTCATGTTTTAGTTATTGATCATTTTATCTTCAATTTGGGATAAGCCTCGATGAAATTTTGCACAGCCCTATCATGTTTGCAATCTAAAAAGAGGTTAAGGAAATAGCCACACTGGGAGGAGTGACAATATGCAAATGCCTTTGCAAAGCACATTCATCCTCAGCAGAGTTGTAACATGTCCCATGGTCCTCATTAAGGGTTCTTTGCTAAATCTTTTTGTTTTTCCTGTCTTACTGGCAAATGTTTACTATTCCCAGATACTTACTGTATTTAGCATCACACTGTAGCTGGAATCACAAACAGCTGCTGAAAATGTTGGTGAGCATGGAAAATGCTACAAAGAAATAAAAGCTGAAGGTGTGAGAAGGGCAGGAATTCTCACAGTCAGCGTGGTCTAAGAGCAGGGAATGGATTATGCTTTCATCTACAGTTCTGGTCTTCCACAGCCTGCACAGTCCCCCTTTAAAAAGTGAAATATTCTCTGCAGGTCTCAAAAAATGATCATAACTTAAATATGCATCCTCCTACTGCATTCAGAAAATGAATGCTGCTATTGTCACACACACTGATATAGAAACTCTCTCTGCTTCCCAAAGCATCTCATCAGAATGTCTGAACTGCTACTGCTGAGCTCACCGTGGCTGCTGGGGCTTCTTTAGGACAAGTAGGTGTCTCACAGAATCCAGATGTTCTTCAACAGAGAGCAAGGCCTCTAAAAGCATTTTACCCTCGTACCACCTTGTACCACTATGCCTGAGATAGCACTTCATTTCCTCACTAAAGAAAAATCCTGTGACACCTCACGATGCGTGATGTGACATGCTGACTTCTGACGGCAGTTGCAGTCAATTTGCTTATTTAATTCTCAGCATTTGCAAACTGGTTGCTGAAGACTCAAGCTCTGTCACCAAAGACCTGGTATTTTTGAATTCCAGGTCCAAGATCTGAGTATATATACCTGGCTATGCCACTGGAAATCCAGACATAAAAGAAAAAAAATCACAAAGAGTGGAGTCCTATGTTTAAATTATGTATTGAAGATTCAAAGCAGCATTTTGCAAGACCTAAAAAGTGACAGTGACTGCTCCCAACCTCTGAGGGAGTTTTTTTGCATTGATTTCAGGTGGTTCTGGATCAGGAGGTACATAGCAGTTTGAAAATGCTAATGCTGGATTGATATATCCTATCAAAATACTCCTGGCTCAATTACTCATCTCTCTGTTGTACATTACTTGACTTTGCCTTTCCCTGTTCCCGAATGGGAAAGTTCCCATCTGTTTGTACTGTGAAGTTATTGATCTGTATGGTCGCTGAGCTTGAGTCCTTGGAGACATTTTGCAGTAGACAGGGGAATCAAGCACTGCAGCGTGAGTTACTGCAAATTCACATTGGGTCCAATTGCTTACAGTCTGCTGAGGCCTGAGCACTCTGCAAAGCTCAGAGATACAGCAACATTTGGATAGTAAAAGTCTCACTACGAGGGTGGGTTTTTGCAAGTGCAGCGGATCTAATTTTAAGGTCAGAACCCCCAGGTGTCGCTCCTCTGTGCAACGGACACGTATGCGGTTCAGAGTGAAAATGTGTTGGCTGGCTCGGCGTGAAATAAACTGCCACACGCTGATGTGGGTTGCTTTTATGTGGAGTCTGTGGAACCAGTTACAGTTCAGAGCAAATACAGCCACTTCTCTGTAAATTGTTTATGCTCCATTTCTAGCAGTTTGCCTGCTAGTGCAGATTGTTCAGCAATGAAATAGCAGGCTTAATCCATCAGGTTTGAAAGAGCAGAGATACGTTGAGGACAAATTTGGCCTCATGTGTCCATGCTGAAGTTATTGGCTCTTTTGGATGTTTTATTTTTCAGTTTTTCTGTTGGCTTTTGTCTCTTTCATGTGATAAACATCTCTCCTTCCATCTGGAAATTCACCTCTTGTGTCCAAATCTCATCTTTCTAACTTTTCTAAACTTTAGGAAATACAGAAGAAATGCACGTAAGCTAGAAATGAAATGCTGGCCCTGCTGAAGGAAGTAGAAAATTGAGGCTGATTGAATTCAGGCCTAAATGTTTCAGGCTGAGCACTCAGGGATTCTGGCTTCCAGAAAATACTGGTGGCATTGAAAAAAATGTGCCTTTTTTTATTATCTGCGTTTCCTCCTGGTCCATGACTATTTGAAGAAGAATATGAAAGGCTTTTTCCCTTGTGTCATGATCTTCTTACCTGCAAAACATTATAAGCAACATTCAGTAATATTATTCTATAACTCTTATATGATATTTTTTGTCTAAAAATCTCAAAGTGTGGGTAACTGAACTGTATCATTCCTGTTCTAGGGGAAACAGAGACTCAGTGCTGTACATTTCTTGCCACATCCACTGAACTATGATGGAAGAGCAAATTGCAAGGCCACTGTTCCAGATAAAACTGCATTGCAGACATAGCTGTAGATGAGAAGGACTCAAGCAGGTACTTGCCTGGTTTATTTAAGTGCTTCTCTGCCAGGCACCAGCAAGGACACTCTATTTCCTATACTATGACTTGAGTACTAATTTTAAAATTTACTATAAGCAAGTGTTCAAGCATGTAAGCTTAAATTTCTCTTTCTGGGAGCGTTCATGTGAACACAAGTCAAGTACTTGAATATTTGTGGAAAATGGAGGTAAAAGAGGTATAAGTGAATATTTATGGAAATTGATTGTGATATGCACCCCATTCTGTTGGACCAATTAGAACAAGACTGACTATGTGAAGGCATTACCAGTGAGTTACAGAGAGGCCACTTGCCTTCCAACTCCAGAGCAAGGACCAGGAGCAGTTGCTCTAAGGAGAGCAATTGCCACCCTTTGTGCATTCCTTTGTCTGCACATTGCTACCCAGGTCTAGGTGAGAGCCCAAGGGAAGGGATAGCCTCACACCCTCAGTCTAATATAATAGCTTATTTTAAAAACAAGATCATGTATTTATTTTCTCATCTTATGACTAGGGGGGAGGAAGAAAGAGAAGATAAAGCAGACAAGAATACTCTCATTTATTAGGCTTAGGGAGCTCTGATGTTCAAGCTTGGTTCTTGTGGGAACCAAAGATAAGAGAAAAAGCTCCCCACTGCCAGATACAACCTCTGCGGCAGGATCTTTAGGAAAAAAAAAAAGTACATCTGAAAATGTTTTCCTTTGTACTGTTGGGTTTTTTATGTTTCTAGGGACCAGCTACATGGATCTGGGAATTATATGATAAACTTTGGGTTTATGCTGTCAGTTTCTATGCCTCTTATTTTTTACTTGCTCAGATTCTGATCTCAGCGCTTTGCTAATTTTCACAGTACATTTAAGAAATCCACTTATACATACATGTTTGATATATATGTCACACCCTAAGGACCACAATCTGGCCAAGAGATTACCTTTTAACAATTAAAAGAAGGAAGAAAGGAATAAAGTTATTAACATATTTTAATTTTTCTCTTGGTGAACTACATATATTGGCTACATCTTTCAAGTATGACAGCTATCTATTTATGCCAAACAGTCTTGAAAAGGTGAAAAATGTGACCCAAAGCAAAAACAATAGTAGAATTGTTTTAGTACCCACTGAAGATCTTCATAACAGTCAGAGGGCAGTCATATTTCTGTCCAGAAAAAGGGAAAAACAACACTGAAAGAATGAAAAGGGATTTAGAAAGCGTTTTCTGAATATAATTTGCTTGATTCCTAGATTCTTAAAGAACTAGGAGCTCTCCAGATCCCTTAAGAAATAGGTGTGTTGCAGTCCAGTCAGGCATAGAATACAGACTACTATCCTTTTTGTTGTATTAATTGGCTAAATACAATAGCATTTAAAACAAACATTTTATAAACACATCACTGACACAGTAGGTTGTGCTGTGAGTAGCATGCAATGGAATTTACGGTTCATTGTATGAAAAAGAAGTGATTGTTTATTTTAGATTATACAGAACTTGTCATCTTTTAACTAAGTATTAGGAAATATTGCTATGGGTTACTAGATTGTGTTCTAGCTTCTGGTTATGGGTGTTATTCTAAGACATAATGCTATGGTAAACAAACACGTCTCTTGATTCAAAACGAGCAAGTTCAGGACCTGCAAAAGGCTGACAGAATATAGACAAAAGTATGTACTAATGCAACCTGCAGAACAAGGTGTCTTCAGCAAGGTGAATGATGTGTAGTCTCCTGGCGAGCCCCGGTGGGGCACCTGGTTTGTCCTCTTCTCTTAGTGGCCTGTGTTTTTAAACAGATGTAGAGCCATCATCTTCTCCAAGTATTTTGAGGTGTACCTTTTGGTTCATGAAATATATACTGAGTATCAATATTTTCTTGTTCATACTTAACCAAATGTATGTACCGGGAACTGACTTTTTTAACTGCTTAAGGACACCTTCTAAAAGATTTCCATTAAATAGCAAAAAATTCTTTTGCAATTAATTCTGAAATATTTTGGACATAGATATAATTTTGGGAGTAGCATTTTTTTTCTACAGTTCTTATCATAAACAAACAATGATGCTGTCCCAGGAAAAATCTATTTCATTCTCACGGGTTTTCTTTGAATAACGAGATTTTGAACTGAGCTCCTTAAAATATCAATGCTTTATATTACTCCCCAGATACAGACATAAATCTTTATAATAGTGCACTTTACAGGCAGCACTCTTGAGTCTTTTTTTGATTGGTAATCACAGTGTTTCGTTATTAATACAGTAAAAAATGTAAAATACATAAACAGTTTGCAATTTCTCTGTTCTTTCTGTATGGATATACATCAGTTTCTGCTTTAAGCAGTTCTAATGTTTCTACCATCATATTTTTTATGAGTTTGTATGGGAAGGAAATTTTACCAGAAAACTAAATTCAATGACAGCCATTCAGTGAATAAAGTTATCTTTGGTATCCTGGATATAATAAAAAGGTACAAAAGTTAAATTTTTGCATCATCATAGAGTTGACTCTTTTTAATGCCAGTAGGGAAACAAATTTCCAACAAACAGTTTTTTCCCCCAAATGCTTCCTGATTTCAGGTTATGTTTTCATTATAACAGTGTTTAAGAGACACGGTATGCTTACTAATCCTGACACTAAAATATCTGATCAAAATGTAGAAATATGGAGGAATAAAACTTCAGATAAATTGTAAGAGTCCAGATACTCCTATTATTTTTAAGCCTCATAATTTTCCTATAGCCTTGTGCCATGACTTTGATGAAACTTCTGATGACCAAACTGCTTCCTCTCCAGTTACAGAGGAAATATGTCTTTCTCCCACTTTGATTAATATTATGTTTGTGTTTGGTGGAGAGCTATGAATATCTAGGCTCCCATAACTTGGCATGATTTCTAGTAAAACCATGTCCTTCCCACTAGCAACTTGTATTTCTGGAAGAATTCAGCCACATCTACCAGACTCTCATACCTTACCTTTTTTATATGCCTGGACCACATTTTTAGGAAACCTTGTCTTTTCCTTTGTGAAGGCAGAACAACTGGGTATTTTTTTTTTGTGCAAGGTGATGAGAGATTAAGAGGTCTTTCTTACACCATCTGTTGTATGCTGAGATAAATATCATGAAACTCCATGAACTAGATGTCTTTAGAGTAAAGCACAATTTTGGCAGTTTTGTGTTGATATGATTCCTGTTTCAGAATATTATTTTGGCTTTATTGCTGTTTGCTGTTTGCCAGCTGTCATTACCTGTTAGAGTCACCTACAATGAAGACAAATGGAAAGTGAGCCTGTTTCTTAGATGGAAGGCAAAGTTAATGCAAAGCCTGAATGCACCATTGCTATTTGTCACTGTTAGTAAGATAATGGTGGTGAATCCTCAGCTTCTCTGGAACAGGTCAGGCACTGGTCTAAAAGTGCCATGCAGATTCTAAATCCACCATATTCCAGAAAGTATTTGTGAAGTAGATTATGATAACCTTCTGGAAAATGAGCAGTTAATACAATGCAGACTTCATAAACCACACAGCATGGCTTTAGGAGCACCTTCTCTGGATTTTCATAGAGTATTCCTTCATTATCCCAGCAAGATTCTTTTGAGGCCTTTATGTGAATCTGTATATAACCTTTGAGGGGACAAATGTTGAAGTCAATAGCAAAGATAAATTCCCTAGTACTGTACTTTAACTCTTTCATGGAATTATACTCTACAAAAACTATATTTACATCTTAGCTGCATAATATATAGGGTAACTGGGAACTTGCTACTTAGTCTAAGGGATAAAGATAAATACTGAATAAGGATTTTGCCCCCATGTCAGAGGACATTTCATAAGAATGCCATGGAAACAACTTGGTTGAAGAATATAGACAGCAGACAAAATCTGTGTGGATGACTACATGCAGGCCATCAAATGAAGGATTTCCTGTCAAAATGCAAGTTTGTGTTGATTAAGATTTTGCAGGGATCTTGGCTGCCTTTCTGGTCTAGTTCAATGTGATACAATATGAATCTTATGGGAAATATATGCCTGCAATATTTTCAGTTGATATGAAGCTCAGAGACTGTGAGGGTGCTGAAAAACAGGATTAATATTCAAAATTATTTTGACAAGTTGTAGATGTTGCCTTAAAAAATGGATGAAAAATCAAATGATACGAGCAAGTAGGTATATCAGGTAACCAAATACAGGACAGGAAAGATGGTTAGGATGAGCTTTTCAGAATTAGTTTTGGGGTTAGTGTGCATGACAAACTGAACATAAATCATGATGTTGTGGGAGAGAAAAAATTAATGATGGTATTTTTAAACAAGAAGGCAGTCTGTCATGTGGAAGAAATCCTTGTACTCTGGTCAGAAGTGGTAAAACCTAGCTTAACTGCTAGATCCATTTTTTGAGACTTTGGAATAAGATCTGGATAATACACAAAGAGTTGAGAGAAGGAATGTGGAAATGTTGAATGACCCATAAAGTGACTTCCATGAAGTACTGTAATACGATTTGTAGAGTTTGGTGAAGACACATAGCTGGAGATAAAATTAGGGCACTGAAATGAAGGTTTGTCTGGTTCTGTGTAGAATAGTCACACCTGCAGTACTGTTTGCAGTTTAGAGCAGTCATGTGGAGAAGCAGCTCTTCATAGTCAACCATGTATTAGTCATGCCGTCCACAGAGGGTAATAAATATGTAACCCTAAGTCTTCCCAAGGTGTGACACATAGATGTCCTCATTAATAGACATAAATCTTACACTTTCCTGTGTATCATTATTATTAAGCATTACTTATAGAGTTCATTGGTTGGCTCTGACATTCTACAGATATCAGTTAAAATATTTTCCTCTGGCTCTATTTCTCTCCAAAATAATCAACAAATCATCATTGGAATTTTTAGAAACTGTGATGTCTGTTTAGTCAAAGTAATGCTTATTCCAATACTGAGTACCTTCATGGTAATAGCCCAGAAAGGACTCTGAGTGCAATATGTCTGGGCAATAGCGTGAACAGTGGAAAGGGGCTATGCTGAAGACTGACAGTGGCAAAACAACTGACACATTAATTTACTGGGATGGACTGTAATATAGCAGAACACAATAGGAAAACTTAAATGGTATAATGCTGCAGAGGTCTTCAAAATCAGTTGGGCCACACAGGTGACCTAGTTCTTCCTTTTGCCTAAGGTGAAAGAAGTGTATCTAAACCTTTCCAATTTTGTTGAACTTATTCTTAAAAGTCTCCCTCCCTTGCCAAAGGTTCCACATAGTTCTGAGTTTCCAGAGCTATAGAACTTATACACACACACACACACAACACACACACACACACACACATACATATATATGAATTTTCTGAAAAGTAAACCAAATGCTTCTTCTCATGACTTTATTGGTTCCTTTATTACCACAGCAGAGTGTGATGGTTAGGCTTTATTATACATTTCTTTCTAATTATATCTCACTTTCTAAACATCTTACTGTTCCTGCTACTCTTCTCTTCAGTCTCTTCAATTTGTCTGCATCTTTCATAAAGCATGACACTGAGTGCTGACACAGAAGTACTGCTGAGCTTGCTATCAATGAGGGGAGTGAGACGATTTCTTCCCTTGTCTTACACAGGATGTTCTGGTTAACACATGTCACAATGACATCTGTCATTTCTGTTTTTTTGTGACAACGTTACACCACAGTCAGAGAATTAGTTACTCTGCCGTCTTCCACCACACCAGGCCCTTGTCTATGCCACTGGCTTCTGAGCAATTAAGCAGGAGTACATCAGTGCCTTTGGTTGGGTTTTGGCATTTTTTTCTCTGTGGACCCTGTACTTTCTACCTATCTGTACTGGATTTTGTCTGGTTGACTTAGGAGACATGTTAATACAGCTAAGGAATGATCTTAGGCTCAAGCAGAATAAGCAGTCAGTATTTCAGAGATATTGTATGCTAGCAGCTAACCAGCTAGGAATATCTGTGTACTGTAGCAGCTATGACACCAGACACAGGGTTGTCTCAGAAACAAGAGTGAATATGAAAGGTGGTGTTAGCATGTAGCATGAAAGATAGTGGTGAAACCTGTCAAAACTAAAGATCAGACTTGGACCCTTGTACCTGTTACTTTGCATGAAAAAAGGAACAAATCACAGGGCTTTCTTCCAAAGAACCATGAGCATTGCAATTCCAGATAAAAGAAGAAATACTCTACTCTTTAGTCACATTTAGTCTAGGTTTCCATAAATCCCTGATCATGGGTATCTTTATAAATTGCACTGTAGAAAGAACTAAGGTGCCCTTGAATATTAATAACTCAGACTAGCCAGTTCAATTCTGTATTAAGGTCTGCCTGGTGATGTCAGGACAATTCTAACAGTCTTTAAAGTACCATGTAATTTAAGGCCATGAATGATAATTAAAAACTTTTGGTTCCATTAATGCACATGTTCAGGAATGACTTGGAACGATGTAAAATACCGGGCTTTTGTCTATAATGGGAACATCAGGGGAAACTCTAAGGTGCCAAAGGCTTTGCATGTTCTGCCCTCAGCTTTGGAGCATGGTGCCAGCTGAGACTCAGAATGTTAATTCCATAAATGCCTTCAAGTCAAGACTACAGGCATGTTTGTTTAATCTGGATTTTCCTGAACAATAGCTCTGTCTCTGGGTGCGTTCTCTGAAGTGCTCAGAGACTTTTTTTTTTTTTTTTAACATGAAGAGCACCACATACGTAAATATATAAAATGTGCAATGTATTTTTAATGTTCAGTGATACATTTGTCTTCATCGCTCTGTTCAAAAAAGAAAGCTTGCATTCATTTGATTCCAAGAACTCGAAAGAATTTTTTTATACTAGCAATGAAATTAAAAAAAATCACCCCCTTCTAAACTTGTATATTACATAAATAATGAACATTAATGCAGTTTCAAAAATGGTAGCAATCATTTCTCAAATGTATTGTTATTTTAATACCCACAAGAGATTACTTTGATTTTCTGAATAATATCTAGGTTTACAGCGGAAAATTGCACAGCCTATGTGAGTAATATGAGACCTAATTATGTTATACCCTGAAATCAATAAATATGTGCTTTTAAAAGTGAGTTATCAATGCCATTTGAGCAAAATCACCTTACCTAGACTTTTGGTGCAAACTTGTATGGACCAAATTTGGTTGGAGGAAAAACCAAACCCTTCCAATCAAGGCTGTTATTTTACTGTTTATCTCCCTTCCACCTTCACCTTCAATCCTCCCCCATCTCTCCTGCTTGCCTTCACCTGACTGCCTTTGCTCATTTGCAAATCTCAATTGAACNTAATTTGCAAGAAGAAATGCAAATTGCTAAAATGCAAATTCTGGTAGTGACAAGAAACTATATGCAAAAATATGATATAGGACTTTGATATAGAACCAATTGTGTCTGTGGAAATGACAAATGATACTCATATAGTTAAAATGCTGCATTTATTTTACCATGACTCTCCATGTGGACGTTCTTACTCAGAAGTAAACACTTTTTCTTTCTAGTTTAGATAAACTGCTTTCAAAGCAACAGAAGCTAAAATGGATAAAACCACTCATTGTACTCACGTGCACACACACATTCACATCCTTATAGAGGAAAAAGGGGATAATATTGTCCAACTACAGTGGTTTAAATTCCCACATTACTATATATTGTTATAATTTCTGATATAGGCAAGCTCTTACTCTCCATATGGCTTCCATATGCACAAACCCTTGGTTACCGAAGATGGATGAAAGCCATATTGTTTTTTAATGCATATGCTGAGGAAACAGAGCTATCACTAACCTGTGAACTGATTATACCTGGTGCACTTAAATGGATGTTGTTAAAGCATAGCTAGAGTTGCATAAAGCTACGCCTGTAACAGAAACCTTTAGTAGGATACAAAGGGCAATTAAAAACATGTTATATATTTTTAAAACGGAATTTCCATTACTGGCAGAAGTTCATAAAGATATTTTTACTGGAAAAGAAATGTTTTTGCTGATGTCGTACATTTTATGGAAGGACATGGCAAAAGCTGTGCTAGAAGTGTCCTGTTGGTGGTACAACAGCAGGTACAGCAGGACAGGTCTCTCCCCTGACAAACACTTCCTACTGCAGATCAGGCCTCATGGTCCATTTCAGAAGATGTCATCTGAATGGGGTGTTAAAACCATTGTGACAGTGGAGAAACAAAAGCCCATCATTGAGGGAGAATGAATATGCAAAACTATCTGGGGAATGTCCAACACTTTGGCACCAGGTTGTCCTCTTCTGCAAGAATCAGGGTGAAAAAGTCAGCCGCAAAATTGTCTTCAGTGAGCTGTGGCAGGGCCATAAACCCCTTTGAGCTGAGGTGGTGGGCAAAGTCCAGGAGTGTCTGCAAAGTTTGGTTTGTAAAAGTGGCTCATGTCACTGAGTTCAAGCCCCCTTCTGGACCCTGCTGTAGTGGGAGCAGTGCAAGTGTTGGAGGAGACGTGCAAAATCTTATGCAGGCACTCCCTACTGTCTTGCATGAAGGGAGGATGAGCAAAAACATGAAGACACACAGTCCAAGTGTCAGAGGTAAATTTCACAAAGCACCCAGGCATTTCACGGTTCATTTCCCATGATTCTGGATCAGTGTTCCTCAGAGATGTCATAGGCAAAGATCTGTTGAGAAGCAGTTTATTTTCTGTTGTTTCATACATTTACAGAGCTATGGTCAAAATATTGAACCAGAAGGAAGAACAAGGCTGTAGGTAACCTTGAGCAGAGCAGTCAATAATCTTTGCTTTCATTCTGCTCTCTCCTGCCTCTGTGCACCCTTAGATGCTGCCTGGATCATGAATTAAAGTCCATGCTGGGCTTATCGGTGTCAGCATGCAGTACAGCCGGAGTCCAACAGAAGTGCTCTTGATCTATCAGCAACATGAAAGAAATATTGCACCCCACTGGCAGCAAGCAGGGAAAAAAACCAAATAAAATGTTATTATAATATTTCCTGTGAAGGAAATTGGGATAATATTGTGGCTGGTAGCTGACCAGCTGCTTTCATTTAATATTTTTCTAATTTTAGTCAGTGTTGGTCAAACAAACACAGCTTTCAGGGGATTTCCTTCAGTGTTAACAGACTGTTGTGTAGTTGGTTGAACAGAAGCTTTGCAGTGTGAGGTATGATCAAGAAATATGCCCTTTTTAAAAGTCGTGCTGTATTGGTATAATTAGGCGTTCTTGAGAGGGCCAGATTTTCAAAACTTTGGATCCTGACTGTGCTATCCATTAGCTTTAGCCCGCTGCAATTGCACACCTCACGGACACTGGATGTGGACAGGACAGACCTGCTTATGGTAATGCAAATCAATAAGGAAAATAGAGAAATTCCATATTACAGCTCTGCTGATGCTAGAGTTCTGTCCTGAGTAGCTCAGCCCCTGCAAACAGTGGCTGTAGCTGGAGGTGTGAAAGTGCTGCCTCGCACCTGCAAAAGGAAGTCTGGGACTCAGCCCTTCTGAAATTATTCCTGGGCACAGAATGGGCTATTATGGTGGAGTTTTCAAAGAACTCTTTGTAGGGCAAAAAATAAAATTCACTGGCTGGCTGGTAGCAGAGAGCCATCGACAGTCTGCCACTGTGTAGTCAGTGCCCAATGTGCTGCTTATTCTAAGTTGAGCTGCTAAATTGCTTAGTGTTAATAATTTGTTGTTTGTTGCAGTGGTGAAGTTGCCTGCATGCTTGTGGGACTGTGAATGGTTAACCATTGCCTTCCCAAGGGGTTCTACCCTTTATCCTCTTCTTGACCCTCTTTTTGCTGCCAAGTTGCGTGACTTTTACGTCATGCATCTTTTGATTTACAGGAGTTTTCTGGCATGTGTTGGATGCTTACATGAGTCAGAGAGCTGGCTTCCGCTTGAAATTGCTAAAATCCATAACACTGAGATCCAGAGCCACATGCTTCTCTAACATTCATAACCAAAATGTCATGGCAATGTGGCTCTTGCATTCAGCAGAATTATGGTTTGCTACAGATGTTTATGAGTGCATGGACACAGTTAGAAAGTTTGCTGCCCAGTCTCCATTCTGCATGCAGGGATTTGAAGAAAAACCCAGGCACCAGACCCATTTTAGAAATTGTAAAAGCTGCTTTGGGGTATTCAGGAGTCCTGACTAAACTCACCCGAATGTTAACAAACTGTAACACTATCAGTGTTATGTGGTAAAGGGAGAGGGAACAGCTAGAAACATATGCCATCTTGTATCTATTTCATATACTACCATTATGAACAGAAACTATATGTCATCCTAGCTTTCTGATACTTCTGCTCCATCAGTATGCCCATAACACATTGGTTCAGTTGAGTATTTAAGTGATATTTTTATTTTGATTAATAGTTGATGATGGAAACACAGCCTGATGTCTCAAAATCAAACTGTGGAAGCCCTAAGTCTTTGCTGAAGACTTCAGTGGTGAAACTGCAGCTCTCTGAAACCTCTGAGACAACTGGTATGCTTGCAAATATTGTAAAGGAGGAAAAGGAAGACAGAACAGTGAATTACCAGAAGCAAGGACCAGGAAGAAGAACAGTTTTCTGTTTATGAATGTCAAAGACTTTCTAAAATGTGTAGCCACAGGCAGCATTCAGTCCTGTTGAACTGTGTTTAATATTTAAAAGTTTTATAAGGCTATTCTTCAGCAAAACAATCAAATGACAAAACAAAACAAAATAAACAAACAAAAAAAAACCACACCAAAAACCACCCAAACCCAAAAGAAACAAACAAAAAACCCACCAAAAAAAAACAAACAAAAAAACCCCCAACAAACCAGTATTTGGAAATTACAGCAAATTATAGTCTTTGTTTTTCAGAATATGTTCCAAAATTTTTGCTCTTTCTTTACTCCTTTGCTACCAGTGCAACCAAAACTATCTGTAACTAGTAGTGGATTCAGAGAAAAAGAACAAAACTATGCATTAATGACTGCTACCAAGAAAACACAAAAGAGGGGACATGTCATGGGGAACATTTGCCATTAGCTCAAGCAAGAACAGACATTCTTCTGGTAGCCAGGATTATAGTCACAGTGTTAAGAGTACAGACCACAAAACCTATTTTACTGATATAATCCTGATGGATGGCACTTTAATTTGGTGTTCAGTCTTTATGCACTAACTATAGACTCTGCCACCTAATTGCACAGAGTGTGTCATGCTTTTCCACCCACTATCACAGCCTTGTACATCGAAAATGGCAGGATTCACCCCAGAAAGGGCTTGTTCTTAATTTTTCATCCTCAATTAAAAGAACCACACACTTACCATATTAAAATTTAAAATTGTGTTTATTGAGACATATGGGTATTTACTATGTGCAAATGTTATGTTTACTTTGAGATGTTTTCGTATGTGCATATTTCTGTTAGTGACAATATTATTATGGTAATTCCTACATAAATGTGTATAGTATGTATTTTGAGTGTCTCTGGAAGTATTTATTAGTTGTCTTGTTGCTAATCACTTTCAGAATGCAAAACATTGAATTGTGAACTAAATAACTAGCAAACATGTTCGTTTCACTTACTTTTTTTTTAGGGAATATTTGAGGCAATAATAAGTCTGTATTGAGACAACCTGTCCTGACAAACCACATTTGGTTCAGTTTATTGAGAAAATTAACGAAAAGAGATCTGAGGAGAACCATTCTCAAACTATTTGAAAATATTTTGTAGGCTGACAAGAGAGAACATTGCAGTTTCTAGAAGTAAGGACAGAATCTGAC
Source organism: Formicarius rufipectus (assembly GCA_013399695.1). Taxonomy (NCBI): domain Eukaryota; kingdom Metazoa; phylum Chordata; class Aves; order Passeriformes; family Formicariidae; genus Formicarius; species Formicarius rufipectus. The sequence goes on from VXAU01000616.1 coordinate 442,421, forward strand.
CTACAGATATAATAAGGAGGTGACTGGAAAACTAAAACCACTTGGAAGTCTTACATTCACAGATGCTTTTATTTTTAGTGTGCCATTCAATTAAGCATTCTCTGAGAATGTATTGCAGTGCTTTCTCATATTTTCTCATTAAAAAGCCAGTTCCTTGAAATGATACTAAGGAAATCTTTGGCCACTAAAATAATATACTTATTACAGCTCATGACCTTGGCACTTCTAGTTCTGAAGTGACAAAATAAGGTGATTGTCACCTGAATTGACTGAGAGTTTTGATTCTCACTTCAGCGAGGCTCTGATTTGATATTGTAGCAACTGCAATACCACCTGGTCCTGAAACTCCCTAAAGTTACCTGAAACTCATTAATGCAATGGTAATGTAGTGTTCCTGAAGGGTGCATCTATACTGGTGTCTTAGTTCACATAGAAATTGTGGGTCTGAATGGCAAAGAAGTGAGCCTGATCATCTCTCCTTGTGGCACATTAGGGAATCTCCACGGCATACAGGACTAGGGTTCCCTGGCCTTGTCTTAAGATGTGGGATCATGATTCAGGAGTTAATGAAAAAGAAATAGGAAAGTCACATTAATTTACTACTGTCATTCTTGGTATGCTGAGTTACCTCAGGATAAATTTGGCTCACTGTTGAGAAGGAAATTCTGTAATATGTTTGTGTACTTATCAGCGTAGTAGAATACAGTCAAACACCATGTTGCAAGGACCCACTTCATTGGACCATTCTCATCACAGTAGCAGCTGGTTGGCTCCACGTCAAATCATTTATAAGGCAAGTACCCTACTTTAATGATAGTGATTATCAAGATTTTTCAGATAGATTTTAGAATCCTGACAAAGAAAAGAAATAATTTGATATTATGGACATATCACCTTAAACCCTATACAAATGATTTGTCTCTTGAATATCCCTTAGGTCTCAGTCAGGTAGGTAAAGCTTGGAAACTTTGCAAAAAAAGAAAAGGATCAATGTAAAGATGACAACAGAAAGGAAGAGAATAAAAATCTATTTATTTCATTACAAATTCTTTTTCTTTTGAACGCGATATGAATCTTGTAATGGCAAGTCTTTTATTTCTGTGAAATTAGCAGATGGAAGAAGAATGTACGATGAGCTCCAATGTAACTGAGAGAATAATTTACATGATATCTTCACCTCTGAAAACACGAGGATTCCCAGGCAGTAAGTCGAAAACATTTAAAAATCCCTCCCCTTTATGAAAAGAAATTGTATTAGTCACAGTTATCCGGAAGAGGGATTTCCTCAGTGCGTTACCTTGCTGAGAAGAAGCGGGCACAGCAAGGTTTATGGGACTAAATCCATCATGTGTTTATCGTGAGCACTGAGTCCTCTAAGTGGGTGGGCCCCATAAAAAACGCCAGGTTGTGTCACAGCAGCATGGGGCTGTAAAGACAGGCCAATAATTTGAAATGTTTCACAACATTTCAAAATTTATTAAGGATGAATGCTTCTGAGCACCTCCTCTTTTCATACTTTCACTCTTGTTTCAGTGTTTAGTGGCTGCCTGGAGACAGATAACCTCTGTGGTTATCTGGCTAGCTCTTAACACCTAATTATCACTTCATCAAAGACTTTGTGCTGAGTGATTGAGAATCAGTATGTTTAAAAGTCTAAACAAAGGATTTTTTTGAATATAATGTTTAAAAGGAATCAAGTTAATTATTACCCTAATAGGAATACCCTAGGGAGGTAAGGAAGGGAAAACTAAAGTATGGCCCAGAGCTTTGTGGAAAAGGTTGGTTAAATTAGGTAAGGGTTAAAAAAAAATTCTGTTTTTTCCCGTGTGTTTTATACATTTGGTTATCTAAAACAATATAATAAGCAAAAGCACAGACTAAGAAGATTCCTCCTTGGCAACAACAAGTCCTAGTTAAAGAACCAGTCAGGCTACCTTCTTTTCTAGCTTTTCAAATATATAGGTAAGGGTAAATACAACTTATTTTTTAGTGCAGGAAGTGGGATGCCTGTGCTCTATTTTCTGGCAATTTGTGCCTTAACATTTGGTTCTCTAGTGGGCATAATCAAGACAAGGGACCTGCTCCTGGTAAGGAGCTCCTTTAGAGGAAACTCTGGCAAGTATCTTGCTCTTAAAGTTGATCTTGCAGAATCACATCCTCTTTTCCCTGTCTCCACAACTTGTCCTAGCATTTCAAAAGTATTTGCAATGCTTTCAGTGGACAAGAAAGGGTCATCTGCTTTCATTTGGTTTGCAGTTCTTGACTATTTATAGCATTTATATAAAGCTTACTGTGGCTCTAAAGGCATTACCAGAGCTGAGGATGAGGGAGGAGAGAAAGAAAAAATGTAGGACTCTGAAAAATCATTGGAGAAGCAGCCCTGGTGACTGGGGAGCAAGATGGGGCAGAGTCCACCTTTCAGGAATCACAGGTTGCTGGCTATGCAATGGGATTTGTTTCTTACAATGACAGAAAGATTTTTGTGTCTTTTACCCTTGTGTGTTTACCTAGACTGGTAAATACAGTCTTCTGCATCTTCTAGATACAGTCACTACTTTGTTTAAAAGGCTGCAGCCTAGAAAGAGGTGCTAAGAAACAAACTACTCAACAAGGGATACCCATGAATGAGTATTCCATATAACTACTACACCCTTTCATCTCTTTCACTCCTTCATTCGTTTATTGGCTCAATCACTCTTTCCATTTATCAAGTGTCACATCATCACCTTTGAGATTTTGGGTCATTTCTTCCAGTCTTCTAGTTTTCCCGGAGACTTCCAATTCCAATGCCATATCTTCCTGGCTGATCCTCCGTGTGGCTAAATCTCTAACCTTTCTAAGGAATGTTTTATTTATGGATGTGCACTCAGCTGGTGAGGGGGAACGTTTGTGTACAATTGTGTATGCATGCACTGCCATGGAAAAGCAAACAAAGCTGATAATTTCTGGAACTATGTGGGGAATGTCAAGGGCACAAATACCAGCATGTTTCATGAAATTGTTGTAGGGACAGGCATTCTGAAACAGATCATACATACTGTTTCTTCTTGTATCTTATCTGTTGTCTCTGGGTAAAGGAAACCCTCTTGTAAGTATCTATAAAATAATCAGCTCAAATGGAAATGTGTGGTTTTTTCTGCCATCAATTTTTAGAAGTTGTTTTCCTCTAATTCTTAGAACTGTGTATAAAAGTGAAAAGTCTTCTTAGTTGAGGAAATATTTTATTCTTTTTACAGAGTACATCAATTTTTCATTAAAATATCTCATGACAATGAGTTTCACAGAGGAACAGACTCTTTTGCATTTCTGTATTGCACTAACTAAAAGTCCAGAATCAGTCACATGACCACAGATGTAATTTTAAATTAATTTTAAAAGATCAGCATAATTCTATTGAACTTACTAATGCTTGACTTTGAAGTACCCAAGAAGAATATTTGCTTATTTGTGTATATTTGGCATCTTCAGTGTCTGTGAAAATGATAGGCCTCGTATCCATAGGTTTTTCCTGGGGAGGTGGTTTCCTTGGGAGTGATATATAGCCCCACTCGGAACATTCCTTCCCACCTGATTTAAAAACAGGAGAAATTAAGCTGAAATGTATCACAGTGGTTTCTGCACGGTGAACATACAAATGCTAAAAGCATCTGCTGCTCCAGGAGTTGATGGCTCTCCACATGTCCAAATAATCCAGGCAACAGGAGCAGGTGACGAATGACTGCAGTGCTGGCAGCCTGACATTTCATTCAGTACAATACTGAAGACATATAGAAAAGAAAGAAAATATATGTTCAGGCTTAGTTTGAGAATATGCCAAGTTCCTTGTGAAGTAAGAAAGATGTCTCAGGGAAAAAGAGAAAGGATCATTCAGGGAAAGGAGTATTTACTTGGATTCTAACTTGCAGGAGAATGTGTACAACCTGGTGTGCAAAAGACTACTGTGCATTTTGATATAGGATATATTATTCACAACCAGCTTTATAGGAAATGTCAAAGGTTTAATTAAATCTATATATTGTTCTTATTCTGCAACTAAATATTTTTTTTGCATGGAAATTATAGTTTTTAGAGGAAATGTCCTTTAATGTTGCTGCCCGTCCTGCACCTTTTCTGAGAGATGTTCCTTTGGGAGATTGTATGGATTTGTTGGCTCTGAACATTCTGGGTTTTTATTGTTGAGTGTCACAAACTGAACAATCTGGGATGGAAGCAAAACTTAGTCTGATTGTATCATTGCACTAGTTAGAAGCATGTTCTTGGTGAGTTATGCTGCCTGCCTATACCAAAAGAGAAAAGGCTCCATTTGGGAAATCATATGCTTTTCAATGCCTGTGGAACTCGGCAACAATTGAGAGACAAGGTCACATTTCACACCTTATTCATGAAGCCTGCTCCTGAAATGCCTCTTGTATAAAAATGTCCTGGACTCTCAGGAAAGAACTATGGGAACAGAATTCATGAGTAGGAAGTTCAAAGCTTACATGGAAGAGAAGTCCCAAGAGGCTAAACTGTTGGGCCTATGCCACTTACTCAAAGAACTCATGGTAAGTGGGAGCCAGACAATACTGAGCTACAATTTTCTAGACAAATTATAGTAAAATTGTGTTGCAAGAACATCACAATCTACTTCTTATGATAGTAAAGCAAAAAGCATTGAAGGAATTGAAAATGTCTTCGTCTTGCTGTGGTGTATTTAAAGCTGGTGAACTGCTGTTATTCTTCCATGTATTTATCGGTATTCCCAGAAAGTTATATGAGCAAATAACAAAAGCTGGGCTTATTCTGAACTTGGCAGGGGTCTGGATTTATATCTTTTGTTGTGACAATGAAATGATAGATGAATTGGTGACAGGGAAAAAAAGAAAAAGAAAGAAAACTTACCTGCTATTGTGTTAACCTTGGTTAACAAAAAAACTGAAAAGAAAAATATCTAATATATTGTTTACTTCAACTATTAAAGCCTAGCTAATTATTTGTAAGTTTAGAGAGAAGTACCTCGAGCTTAGTGAACAGACAAATGTCTTAAGGGGCTGCAAAAGTATGCAAGAGGTTATTTTCCCCAGTGATTTTTTTCCTATTTGTCAGAGTAAACTCTCTAAATCTAAAGTCTCAGCAGACTGCTTGTTTTGTTTTGTTTTTGTTTTTGTTTTTGTTTTTTTTTTAAAGCAGCTATTGTTCTGACAGTCTATTCATTTTCCCTTTATTCTTTTTCTTTCAGCAGACCTATGCACCAGAAACTGAAATGCAATGCGAGTTTTGTCAAATCTACATCAAAATAAAATTCCAAAGCAGTATTTAACAGGAAATGGAAAGAAAGCAATCTACTTTGCCACACTAGCTTGATGCTTAGTTGTCATATTTCTCACATTTGTGATTTCTCCCTTTGATCACTCTAATAACAATTCCTTAGACTATTAAAACTGGAAGCCAGAAGCATGTTAGTGGAAAATTCTACTTTTCACCATTTATGCTGTCTATTTAATTTTTATGATTTGCTCTCTTTGGGCCCTGAGAAGAGGGCTAATTTCACCACTCTCTTGCCCCAGTGTTATGCCAATGTCAACCTGTCAAGATTCATTTATAAAGAGGTTAGTGATGTGTGATTGGTATGCTTTGACAAAATCTACTTTTGGGCCAAGTAGCTTTGGTGAGGTGGAACAGGTGTAGTCAGTAGGATTTTTCTGTATTGCTGCTAGCAGTATAGGGGAAAAGTGGGGCGCAGATAAGACTGGTGCAACACAGATACATTGGTCCCTTTATTTCTAGTTCTGCTTTCTAATCCTCACAGAACAAAACCCTTCCTGTGTGAAAGGATCCCCTAGAGGGAAGTGCTTACAATAGTTTTTAACCCGATTTGAGAATAGAGTGCTGGGTAAACAGTCCTTTTGATTTTTGCTGCCTCTAGAACTTCAGAACACTTCCAGATGGGCAGATAACCACTGTTGTTTGTATTCCTCTTTCAAGCATAACCAATGGTAAATATCGAAGGAAAACAGCAAAGGTGAGAATGTTATCTCTTACCTCACAAGAGTATGAATTATCTGACCAGTGTCACAAATGTAACAAGGATCATGGGAATAACTTGGGAATGTTTACCTTTCAACCTCTCTGTCAACACCCATCAAGTTGTTTGCACTAGGTGCTTTGCACTGTGCTATTTTTTGGTTACTGTTTGACACCATTTACGAAGCAATCTGTGTTTTAACATGGACAGTGTTAAAGTCTTCAGGTTGCTAATACCTTTAAAGCAACCTCCAGACATTTTCTTTGCTTGCTTTTTATGGAATTGATGGGCTGAAATTTAGTGCTTGTAAAGATGGGGGACTGGCAGTGGTAGCTAAAGCCATTTACTCACAGAGCCATTAGGAAGTGAGCTCCCCTGTGCAGCAGAGCCAATGCAGTACAGCCTAACTGGCAACTCCTTTGCTATTTGTTCCTAGTCTGCTCCTCAGAGAATCTTGTTTTTGTGATGTGGGCAAGTGGAAAGGAAGATGAGTTTACCATGGTTAATTGCTTTTGGGAGGTAAGGCGAGGTTTGAAGGCAGGTATTAATGGTGAAATGCTAGTGCAGTGACCTGCTCAGAAAAGGAAGCTGTAAAACTTTTCTGCACTAGTGCTGATACTTGTTTCCATTTTGTGTAAGTCTGCTATTTCAGAATCATTGATACCAGGTCCTGGGGTCATGCTTTGGCTACTGTAGCTGCCTAGATGAGGTATGGATCCCATATTAACTTGTCAAAGTATGCTGCAGTTGCATCATTTGCTCACCAATTTGCTTAACTTGAATAAAGATTGGTGGTTAGGCTTCTGTTGCAGTGCACTCTCCTGCTAATTATCAGTGTATTTGTTTTAGAGATAATTAACCACCTGGTTCATGCTCTTATTGAAGTCAGGTCATCATGAGTTACATCTGCTTTCAGGACTCTTCAAGTCCGAGACATAATAAAAAGATGATGGCTATGATTATAAAAAGGATGCGGGTTGGGTATAGGTTGTACAGCGTGTGGAGTTCCCAGGGAGGACTGGATTACAAAGCTTTTTGCTGGGGCTTCCTTCTGCATGTCACAGAAGATGGATGTGAATAGAAAGCAGTTTTAGTGATGCCCAAAGTCCTTTAGCCTATGAATGGTAGAGTGTTTACAAAGGTAGATGGATAAAGGCTAGGCAAAGTGAGCCATGATATTTCCCTTTGGCACGGCAGTGATACAACACAAAAGTGACAAGTAAGCACGTCTCTGCACATACTACATTTGCATAAAAATAAAAGTTGTTCAGACCTGTGGGTGTTTCCTTTTTAAAAATGTGCTATATAATGTGGCATAAGATTATGTGTGATGCACATTTACTTTTATAATCCCATATGTTCCGGTAAAACTCTGTATTTTGGAGTAAGATTTTATTACAGTAGAACCTCATTAATTCTCGCTAGTGACTGGGGGACCCTTTGCAAATTACTGAATTTTGTATACAATAGAATACCATTTTATGCATTGTGTTGCTGGATGTTCTTCTACATCCTGGGGAAGACAAACTGTGGAGAACCCTGCCGTTCATGCCTCCACTATATTCACTCTGGAGGGGAGGGTACAAAGTCACTGTGATGGGTTTAGCTCCAGGTGTTTGTTAGAGATGTTCACGTGGGGCTAGCTCTGGAGAGGATGGAGCCCTGAATGAAAGGGAAGAACAGATGGGGACCTGACAAAGAGTAAATTAGTATAATTTACTGTTTTATCCTTTCTGTCTTGGGGTCATGAAGGGATCACAATCTGAATTTTTTTGAGAGTATAGGTATCATTATCCTCCTTAATGTCAATACGACCATTTCAGATTCAATAGGGCCACTGACTTAAACAGAGGGAAGACCTAATCTTCCAGTAAGGAACATGCCATAGTTCTTCCTGAGAAGCTGTGTCAGTGCAGTGTTCATAATTACTCAGGTATACTACAGTTGTGTACATCAAATGTAGGTGAAACTTAGAGTGTTCAAAGGAAATTTTGCATGCATAAATGTACTCCTGGACATATGTACCGGGTGAGTGCTCATCGGTTGGTAGGAAAAGGTGCAATATCTTCTTGCATCTCTTTTACCTACCATATAATGAAGTCATAATAGCAACTCAACAATTAAGATAATAGAATCTAAATTTTCATTATAATTTTTTTTTCAACCTGATCTGATTAACTCTGTGTCAAAAAAATCAGTCCTCCTGAATCACTGCTTGCTTCTCCCAGGGCAGATACTTTTTCAGACACATTGTAATTGAAAGCAAGTCCCCTTAATTCTGTTTACAATGACTGGTTACTAAGAGGTTAAAGGGAGAAATCTGGGGAACTAAGGGGCCCAATAGATGAGTACAGAGGGAGGCAAACTTGAAACTATGAACGGGGGAAAGAGAAAAAATTGCGGGTATGTCTAGGATATTGTGTGCAATTTTTGGGAGGTCAAGTGAACACCTGAGAAGCAATACAGAGGTCATAGAGGGGTGCAAGTCACTCAGAGACAGAGGCAACTGGAATGGGGAGAAAGATAGCAGCAATATCACAGTGCTTCCATGGAGAGAATGGAAAGGAGGATGGAGATGGAAGGCGTGAAGGTGAATAGTTATAAAAGGGGAAGATAGGCATGGACGTGGGCTTATGTGAGAGGGGTACGTGGCATGACCAGATTATCGGAGATATGAAGTGAGGGCGTAGGAAGGAGAGAAATTGAAGTGAGAGGAAGAGAAGGAAGATGATATGGCAATGGGGAACTGGAGCATACTCTTAACTGTTCATTCGCAGGGTTTTTTAGCACTTGTCACGTTTTGAGGATATATATTTTATAGCCAAAATGTAATTTATAGTAGGGTAGGGAAGACTGTTAGTCAGTTTCCTTTCAAAGAATACTTTCAGCCTAACTCCTACTAGCCAATCATTTGATTAACAGTGCTCAAACACCAGTGTTCCCCTGTGCAGATCTATTACATCCAAGCCTGACAGAGTTCAAAAAGTGTTTGGACTATACTCTTGGCCACATGGTGCGACTTTTGGGAATGGCCCTCTGCAGGGCCAGGAATTGGACTTGATGATCCTTGGGGATCCCTTCCAACTCAACATATTCTGTGATAATAATTGAAGTATTAGAAATCATGAGAACTGTAAAGAAGATAAAAAGCCCATCATGATCTGACACCTGAATCTTCTGTCCTACCACACCTGTAGCTGCATCCTGACATGTACAAGGAGTAAAGACCCCTATGGCCATATGTGCTTGGATCTGACAGGCCACCCTTTCCCTGCTTTGTTTCCCTCATCATGTTTACATTTTAACCCACTTACAAGGAGTTTGGATGGGAATCCTCTCTCTGGTGCTCAGTAGCTGTCTAGGAACAAATCACAGATGAAGTTACACAGCTTCTTTTCAATCCTGAAATGCCTTTTTCAAGCCACAGAGAAATTACTTCCTATACAATGGCTACCACACAAGTCAGTAGGAGAAGAGTGAAGGGGAGACCCTGTGGGAGCAGCACAGCAGCGTGGAGGAGCTGGAGGAAAGGCACTGGATTGCCCTAATTTTCTGGCATGTAAGAAGGTAATTCACTTTGATAGCACATCACCACTGGTGGCTTTCCAACAGACGGGAAAGACTTGCTAGTTGAGGAAGTAAGTAATGTCACATGAAACATACATAATTTGCACAGAGAGAAAATGTAAGACCACTAGGGTTATTGTTTTGCTAACAATGATTCATGACAATGACACTTTGGAGAGCATAAGCCTGGGTTAGAAGCTATGAATAAAATGTATTTCTGCTTCAGGGATCTGTTCTTGTATCTGCGTTCCTGCAAACTTTAAGGAAGCTGTTGCAAACTTAATCCTGTTTAGCAATTATGATTTACTTCAATTGGCTCCACTCTTCATACTGTTTAAGCTTAGATTTAAAGAATAATATCCACATTGTTGCTTAACATAAACCCTGTTAAAATAACACACATTTAAAATGGCATTCCTGGCATTATGGAAGAATCAAAGGGGAAGACAAAAGCTTACCATAGCATTAATATATATATATTTCTCAGGAAAAAGAAAATTGTGAGATCTTTTAATGAAGACATCAAAGAATACATCTCTTAGCTGAAAAGAAGAATGTCTTCTGGCAAAAGCCAATTAAAGAGTGAATTCATTTTGTTTATTTACACTTGAAAAACATATATTCTTGTAAAATAGAAAAAAAACAAACCCCACTACTCCCAATCACCCAACCCAGTGTTCTTTTAGGGCTATGAAGTAGCTAAAGAAACATAAAGATGTATGATGCATGGAGGCTTGATACTGCATGAAAGAAACATAAAGTCTAGGATTTTGCTGTTACCTAAGGCATGATATTGAAATATGTGTTCTGGAAGGGCTCTTTCTCAGCTTGCCTAGAGATTCTGGAACAAATTCTACTCCTGTTTGCACCTCTGTAAACCTGGATTGACTAAGTGACAGGTGGTAGCATTATCCCAAGTGTGTGCACTTCTAACTGGGAGTGGGACTTTGCCCTACATTAGAGGCAAACTAATAGTAGGTCTCCCGTGAGATCCCCTTGTTTTGTGCATTCCTCATCCTATACTTAAGGCTGTCAACCTACATGCTATCAACTCCATTTTTAAATATCAGTGTGAGAAGTCTTTCAGCCTGGGATAGCAAATAGCCTCTGTTGGAGGCCCTGAAGGGCTGTACTGCTCTGATCCTTTTCTTCTTTTACATCAGAATGTGAATGCATTTGGACTTGCTTCTCTGGTGGCTGTATAGCACATAAAGCCCAGTGATAGAGGGGGTCCTGAGACAGGCTCTGAAGCAATTTATGCTGTCCTTTATCCACTGCCTTAGGATTGGCTAGAGATTATTCAGTCAGGTGTTCTCCACCATGCTACAGTGAGATTCATTGTCAGAGTTTTGGATAAATATAATTAAATATGTTGAAGAAGTTAGAAAACAACAGATACACTTTTAAAATGCTTGCCTGTCTACCTCATGGCTTGGCTAGACACTCAAAGGGCAGTCGTCAGGAGACATACAAGTGCAGGCACAGAACAGAACAAATTGTAAAAAAAATATAATAAATGCATAAAGTAACTATTGAAGTATGAGTATGATTGTGGAAACAACCATGGGAGTACAAAATGTTCTGACCTGCACAGGACTTCAGCCAAATGAAAACAACAGACACTTGTACTGTCAAACTTGATTGTCCTTCAAATCCTACATCTTGCATCCATTCGTGTGCGTTCAACAAACGCTCCTTCTACCTTCTTCAGATTATGCATTTAGAACAGCATTTGTTGTCAACACTTAGACCTGAAATATCAACATGCTCATGAGAAATTTGGTGCATCAGTTGAACTATTTAAGTCATGCCATTATTCCTCTCTATAAATATTTCAACAATTAGGACCATGGTTTCGAATTTCCTTTGAGCAAAGACAGCCATGTACTATAGCTGGCATATGGAGTGTTTTAACTTTGATAATATAACAATACAAAATAATTAAAAGAAAGTAGTAAAAGGTCAATGATATGTAGAAGGAATCAGAGTTCTGCTATATGCCAAACCAACTGTCTTTATTTTAAGAAAGAAGTAGATGGAGAATTTAGAAAGAACTTAGAAACAAAGCATGAATTACCATATTGTGCAAACCATAACAGAGAAAAATCCATATTATCTTGGAGTACTATATGTATGGCAGTTTTGATTAAAAGGTCTTCTTGGTGGTACTGAAAGTAGCACTTTAAAATGTCATACCAAGAAGAGTGTAACTAATGCAGGAAATCTTATACCACAGAATGGTAACTGTCTTTAAATTGTGTATTTCACAACTACATTTTTTTTTCTCTAATAGGACCATATTCTTACTCTGTCACTTAATTTTATGCTTTTAAGCCATTTAGTGTACATTTAACTTGGAGTTCTGATAAGAGCAATGGATTATGGTTCTTAGACACTGCAACAAACTTTTAATTTATAACATGACAGTGAAAAATAGGTTGTGTCAACATAAAAATATTCTTTCCTGTGACAAGATGAAACTGTGGATCATCAGACTCATGTGGATACTGATCCTGCAATTGCATTTATCATTAATTTATTCAGAAAGGCTAGTTTGAATATTGGAACCCAGGATATTTATTATACCCTCATGTGAAAACAGTGGGTTCCACTTGTACTAAACTGGAACAATCTAGTCAGGATTTATGAAAAAAAATAATTGTCTCTGTTGTTTGAGGAGATGTGAGTGTGTAGGGAAAGCCTAGGGTCCTGTCATGAAGAAATCACATGGTAAATAGAGCTTTATTTTGTACCACAAAGAGGGAAGTTGAAGACTGTTTTATCATTCAGAGTCATTCTGGAAAATGGATGGTAAAAACGTCAAAGTCAAGTGCTTATTGATGTTTTTTTCTTATAAAAATAGTACAGGCACTTAACAGCCTTTGTATTATGTACATTCTTTAGCATGAATTGGTAGCTGTGTTAGTCAGCAGGACTAACTAAATAATAAAGTTACTGATACATTTTTATAGACAAATCAAAACAAATACCTGGGCTTTCAGAGTCACTCAGGATGCCTCTTTACAATAGAAACAGCCACAGAAGCCCGAGTGGTTCCAAATGTTGTGTCTACAGAATATTACTTATAACAGCAGTGTAGCCAGAGTCCTATTGTGCAACAGTAGATTGAGCCGAAAACATTTCTCAATTAATTGTGCATTTATTAAACACTATGATTTCTGAGAAAAAAATGTAGTTCATAGGGGGAGTTCATACCTAAGTTTTTATGCTTTGGCAAGAGTCAGCAAGCATTGTATTATGGCATATAATTTTTAAACAGAACAAAAATGTACAGGCCTGAGCAAAGAATGATTTCATAGGTATGCTACTTTTTCTGATTTGAGCACCTATTCAAAGAGCCAGAACTCCATCTCTGTTTTCATATCTATTCACAGGAGCAAGTTTGGTGATCACTGAAGGATGATTCAGAGAGCCTGAATAATGCCCTAAGGAGGCACCCAGAGCCAGACAGAAAGAAGCACAGGCATGGAGATACTGCTGGACTTTAATCTGAGGATTACTGGCCCCACATCTGTGGTCTAGAACACTGCTTCTGCCCCAAGGCAGCACCCTTGACTCTCCACATACAGTATGACAAAAAAGAGAGTCAAGGTTATATTCTTGTCTGCCAGGCCTATGGGATAAGCTGTATTTTCATCCTTACAGATGGCGTAAAAAGATAACTTGTTTATGGAGAATGACCCTAAATTTCCTACAGATGCATTCTGGGGAAAAGAGGAAGGGATGCAGCCCCTAGAAACCTGGAAGAATCAGTTTACACCAGAGTGGCATAAAATGACAGATGTGTTAGAAATTATACAGTACTGTAAGCTTTATTTAGGGTTTTTGAATGTATCATTGTTGAGTCCAATTTGATCAATTTTAATAGAAATTGTATTTCAGATTAGAGTCTTCAGGGCAGCCATCATCACACCTCTTTAATTCTCCCAGCCTATACATTTTTACTGCATGGATAAATATGCTTTGAAACTAATACAGTGTCATTGAATACAGTGTATCTGTAGTGGAACCAATCCATGCATACTCAAGTCACTAAATTTTATGGAAATGAATAGATTTCTTTTCAAGGCATAATATTTTCACTTACAACAGTAGCTTTTCATTGAAACCAATGCTTTGTTTTCCAAATCCAACATATTTCAGTCCAGGTTCATCTACATAGTGCTTGAAATTTATTTTTTTTTTACTTTCTCATAATTAAATCTACTGAACTAAACATAGTATTGGAATGTCTAATGAAACTAATACATTTTTATAGGGACTATTTAGAGTGAGTTTAAGCCAGTGAATAGAATGAACACTGTGAAATAGAACATGCTTTTACAGTCAATCTGCTTCAGGACTATGCCCTCATGTTTTCCCCTAAGTTGAGTTTGGGGCCTTAAGGCTTTCTGCCTTTTTGGAGGATTTTTCTTCCACAGTAGCTAGACAGGCTACAAGGAGAATAAGGAAGGACTGGAGTGAATGGCTGAGTGTTGGGTGAATGAGGACAAAGTGTTAGAGTATTCTCAGAGGAAAAGAGAATAGTCAGATGACCAATGTGCTGCAGTGATGCTTGACCAGTTTAGCAGCCCCTTGGGACTCTGTGAGCTTGGTACATTTTGGGAAAGTCTGTAGGTTATTCTGGGTATGATGAAGCTGGTTGTCACACTGTAGACTCTCCAGGATTCATCTATTATCATCTTGCTGAACTGCACCCAAAGCTTGCAGATTGCAGACGGTGGCTGTGATCACTTCCACTACATACCAGGGAAACAGGGTAATTCTGGGTCAAATCCAGAATAACTCTACTTTTATCGAGTTATTCTAGAATTAAGCAATGCAACTGACAGGTTTGACTCAAGAAGTTGCCATGCACTATAAAGAAATGTACTGTAAAGTGACAGCAAAACCAGATCTTTGCCTCACAACTGGATAGAAAATACTCACCATTTTGTTGTAGATGTTTCATTGTTTTGGCAAAGGTCAGATGTCACTTTTATAGCTCTCGGTGATGTTAATAGATTTCTGAGTCTTACAAGGGAAAGACAGCCTAGTAAAGGAAGGAGAAGGCTGTATACATAACTGTGTGCTCCTTAGAAGAAAACTGTTGATGGAGCTGTAGAAATGAGGCCTCTAAGTTTCTAAGAAGCAAAAACTTTGGCATTTTGTGAACAATAGAGGTGTTCACAGCAGTTTCTTCCAAACTGTATGGCACTTTTCAGCTAGGATTGTGTGCAGTTTATGTCAAAACATTTCAGTGAAGAAATACAAATACAGACTAATGTTTGACTTCTTTTGTTGTGTTGAACTGGAGCCAGAGAAAGTATTTATATATAAATCCACTTGTGAAATGCATAACCCTCTCAATGCGACTTATATGTCTGAGACTTTCAGAGAATTCAAGCTGATTGACAGAAAATACTGTTCTTATGGGGTCAGAATGTATTATCGTGCTTATACAGAAATACACCACCCCCCTTTTTCTTTATTCACAAATGTATGTGCTCATTGTCATTATGTTCTGATATACTGGAGATGTACAGGTACTGAAATATCCAATTTGCTAGGACCTAAAGCTACCACAAAAATATATTAGACAACCAGATGGATAATTCAGCTTGTTGGTTTAAAAAAGTGTGCATTAAACATTCCGTATTTGAAGCCGGATCTAAAAAAGAAGGATTCTATGGGGTCAAAACTGCCATTCAGAGAAGGAAAGAAAAATATGAACTGAGACAATTAAGAAAGCTTTCACATTTCTGCTACAGTTAGTTAGTTGCTCTTCCTTTTTTCCTTTCTCCCCCAAGTCAGCCCATGCACATCAAGCAACTGACAGTTAGTACAGCCTGCAGATAGATCATGAGCTGATTACATACATCTTTATGTATCTGGCACACAGGTGCTATCTGCTTTTGCCAAATAGTTTAGATTAAAACAAATTGATTTTATGTAATGGGTCGTATATGAAAATGCCTGTGTCACTTCAACTGCTCCCATTGCCTCATTTCTTTTCCTTCATCCCAGGGGAATTTTCTTTAGACCACTTGCAGTACTTATACTTTCTCTTTGATCTAGTACCACTGTCTTATTCTTCTCTGTTCTACTTAGATATGGCATTATCGTGTACCACTTCCAATTTGTTGAAAACTACTAGGATCTTGCTTGTTATGTGAATGAAGAGGAGGAAGAGACAGTTGGCCCTTGATAATTTTAGTATCATGGCCATTTTTATCAAGCAGGGGCCTGCTCTGGCACTCAAAAATATTCTCCCAGTGATGGAGTGGAAAAATGTGTCAGTTCTTGCGAACGGGCAGCACCTTGAAGAGTAGATGGAGGCAAGTGTCACTTCAGAGTACAGAAAAAGAGCTGCTTGTAGAAGCAAACTGGGTGCCACATTGCACGTGCAATTACATACTGGGGGCATAGTACAGAGGAGAGAGGACAACAGCACCAGTGTCCATGTTGATGGCTCAGGGCCTGTGGCAAGCTAGAGAGAGACAGGGGAGGATCAAAGCCGTGCATATTAACTACATGTCTGAACCAGAACATGATCCACTTGATAGAGTTTTTCTATCACTTATTCCAATACTGTGGAGCAGAGTTCAGGGCTGGCAACTATGAAGCGGCAGAGGATTAGCTGCTGGAACTCTTTCTACTGTAGCATTTTTCTTAGGTAGCCAATTGGGTAATGAGTAACTAAGGTGTTGTTTCATTGCACTCAGTGTTTTTATTGTGATGCTGTGCTTGCAGGTATTTGTGCCTCCTACACACATAGATAATGATCCCAATTACATGACAGGATCAACTTTGAACAGAAAATCCAAGATCCCGAGTTTCATATTTTCCCAGGAATTGATGCTGATATAAGCTGATGCTGATAGAGAAGAGTGATGAAATTTGACTGTGGCATTCACATTCTCTACCGAGAATACAGATCAAACTGAAGATGTACCCTATCTGTGATCAACCTGTGAACAGTATCTAAAGAACATGTGCAGTCCTCACACCTGTGAGGCATTGCCTTGAGAAATACAGCATGGAGGAAGGTCTGGGAATTTATAGAAAACCTATGGCGGAAGTTAGGCTGGAGACAGTGGTTAAGTCTTATTCTTACATCCTTTCCATCATATGTTGCTGTTACATTAGTCTTTGACTCCTAAAACTCAGAAATCAGAGTAGGAATTATGTATTCTGCCAGAAAGTTTATAGCTCTGCTCCTGAGGTGGTGGGAGCCTACATGAGGTCTTGTTCACCATACTGAATTGAAAGCTACACTCTAATGCTTGAAGATTTCAGACAAGAACTAAAAGAGAAAAGTGATGGGAAAGTACCTGTTATGCTGAAATTGAAAACATGCCAACTCTGAATCCTGCTTGGTAAAGATTTTTTTTTCGTCTGAAATGTATAGATTTCATATTCAAGTCTCAGTCACACTTCCATTTGGTGACTAATTTTCCCCATATGCAATTAGGGAAGAAGGGTAAAGGGTTTCCAGATTTAAATGAAAGATTATTGCAAAGGAAGCCAATTTACAAAACAGCAAGCTTTATGAGAAGTGGGATAACTAACTGTTCTCACAATAGAAGGAGAAGTGGAAGGACAATAATGACTGTTCACTGACAGTTTGAGAAACGATATGAGCCACTAGCAGCAGTACATACCTTTCCATTCTCGTCCAAGAGAAGCGTTATCTAAAATGAAGTAGAGCAACTATAACTGATAATAATGATTTTCATCATAGCCATGACCGCTATGAACCTGGTCAATGGGATAAGAGCAGGACAAGTGGAAGATGAAACATATAAATAACAATGTGTAAAAGCAGGACAATAAACAGCACTTGAGAGAATACTGCCTTCCCTCAGTCATGTTCAGAGGTCATTTTAGAGAGCAGCTTTCCATGTGGGTAGGTTCAAAAGTAGCATTCAAAGCTCTGCAAACCACCTATTGAGCAGGGACAAGAGGAAAGCAGAAAGGCAGCCCTGGATGGTTTATCCTTCATCTCACTTGGAGTCCACTTTCTGGGCCAACCAGATGTAGGAAGTAAAAGAGAAAATTTGAAAAAACAAACAAACAACATTGCTCCATCTAATGACACTTTAAGGTTAGTGAGAGAAAATGCCTTTTCCCTTCAAGCACTCATCTTTTCTCACTTTTAGGCAGACACTGGGATCTTCAGGGCAGTCAGCAAGTGGGTGTGGCCTCACGTGTTTCTCCTGAATGTGGGCTCTCAGAGAAGTAAAACAACTGTCAGCCCTTAAAACTGAGCCCTAAATACCAGAATTAGAAAAATAAAGCTGAAATTCTTTATCTGGCATTGCTGAAATCCATACTTACGTACTATTTATGTAACTGTATCTGAACAACTCAAATGTTGATATACACTCTTGGTATATCAAAATCTGTTTGTTCCTTACCATAGAATAGATTAACTTTGCACATGCTAATAGCTACAGAATGACAGGATTTAGACTAGGAAAACTGCCTAATCCTTAACTATAGAGGCACAAATGAGTTGTTTCATATCTCAAGGGAATATGATACAAATATACAAATAGATAAAAGAAATATTATCTGGACACATGACATTGCCACTGTGAACGTAATTGCTAGATTTCTTGCACAGATATTTTTGCCTTCCCATCACCTCCCTTCAAAAACGTGTGTTGTGTACTGCCATGTTCTGCAACTCTGTTTCACACACAGGTGGCACTTCAATGGGGTCACACACATTCACGCCCCTCTGAGAAAGTACTGACAACCCTTTGCTTGTTCCCTGCTATATCGTCACTGACACGGTATAAATCAAGCACGGTACAACCACTCTTGTGGGCGCTGTCCCATAATAAAAGTGGGACGTTCCTCTGGGAAGGGGAGAGTGGAAGTGAAACATATGCTTGTGGAGGCAGGAGCTGGACCTTAAAATTTTCTAGAAAAACAGTATTTCCACCATGGCTATTTAAAACCCACTCTCTCCCTTTATGTATTTTTAAGTGCATACTCATGCACATATCATCTGATCATAAGGCAAATGTCATACTGTGTAAGGACAACATTTGATAGCCTCACCTGAGGGAAAAATCAGTCTTTCCATCATGGCCAGGCCTTTCCTGGGTTGTGAGGTGAAGTCCCACTGCTTAGGGAGGTTGTCTTGTCACATCAAAGCCAACATTCTGACTATGAAATCATCTTTTGACCACTGATATACCTTAATTTGGGAAGAAGTAAAATGAAAATCTCACACTTTCTGAATGATTTGCCATATGCAGAATTATATTCACAGTGGAAGGCAACCTTGACTACAAGGAATATTTCTGTTAATAATCTTAATTCATCCACCCAGTAATGAGGTACACAAGAAGGGTTAGCTACACATACAGTGTTTTCTAGAACTATTCCATGAAAGAAAATGTAAACAAAGTGAATTAACAGAATATATTTTTTTCTAAAGAGTAATTTTCTAATTTTTCCGTTGTGCAGCAGCTGCTGTTGCCATGCTGTCATTGCTGTTGCTATGTATTTTTGAGTGTGCCAAGACGTAATTGGCTACTTCAGCATATATAAACTATTGGTAGAGATGTTTCTATGGAAAATCATGTCTTTTCTTTTTTTTGATTGGTTCTTTCTGAAAGTAGATGTGCTTAGCTATCATCTCAATTTAAATTGAGACCAACAGGTTTTAGGTCTCGTAATGCAATGAAGACACATGCTATTCATCATGGAGGAACTCAGTTGAGGCAAGAACTTTCATGTTGGCATTATGATAGAATACGAGTGAGATTGCATCTCCATGGTCTCCAAATATTTCTGTAGTCTTTAGCAAACTTTTTTATTTACTGTAAATTGTGTTTGATCTGAAAATATGGTTGTTTCCTGGTTTTGCCTGACATAACTTGCAAGTGACTAAATCAAAGGTCATTTCAGACTAGTTAAGTGTTTTGCCTGAGGACCTTGATTTGTTCAATGAGCCTATAAATCTTATGATATGATTGATTAATACCTAGAAGAATTGTGTCAAACTCATCAGGTTAGAGGTTGGTAAACCTAGACAATTTTGTGTACATGATGAGCTTTCGGGAGAATGAAGGACTCACAATTTCAGCTGAGGAAGAGATTTAGCTTTCTGCTCTGGACATACATGCCTGTGACATTAATCTAGACATGTACATCTGGGCTAAGAAGTCCTGGGATTGGTGAAAGTGAGAGGCACTGTATAGTAAATATTAATTTCAGCCTCATGCCACTACATTTTCCTACAGTCAGGATGATAGAATATGTCTCAAAATCATTATTCATATTTATGCTAATAATCGTTTTATAACTAAAATTTACTTAGGTTACATGAAAACCTGCTACAGCCCAAATATAGACAGAACATAAGGTGAGGCCTAATGTGAGGTACACAAGTACAAGATTGCAAACACTATTGGATTAATTTTTTGAGAACAAGTGACATGTTGTGCAACCTTAGTTTCATAATTCTATCTTACTTAAATACTCTCTCATTGTAGAAGTTAAAATAAAATTTGAGGGTTTTTGGACACTCTGAGGTTATAGAAATATATTTCCAGAGGGAAATCTCAAGTCCTCCCCTGTAGGAGGTGGCTGAAGTGTTATTTAGACATAAATGAAATAAGACATGATTGAAGGGTTGTTAAGAAGGGACTAAACAGTGTTGGGTTACATTGCAGAGAAAATGAATTATCATCTGCTTGAATTCATAAGGTATCTTCAGCTATTACCTATGTGGATACCCTTTTTTATGTCTTGTGCACCTCAGAATTTTCTAAATTTTTAGCAAGTCACACTGTTCCCTTTTATTATTCCTAAAATTCCTTGTCTATGACTACTGGTCTGATTCTTGTTCTATTACATCAAAGATTTTTCTTTCTGTTGGAACTTCTGTTTTCCTTTTTATTTTTCCCTTTTTCTCTGTCTTTGTCAGACCAATTTCCCAACTCAGAGTTGGCAAGCACAGACCTAAAGCTTTGGAGATAAATTTGTCTTTCTTTTTCCCTAAGTCATGGGAAGTTCATACTGTCTGCCTGAGAAGCATTTAATTTAATTCATCTATAAACTGTGCAGTTGGAAAGAAATTGTATAAAGAAATTAGGAGTTGTTTATGTTATTTGGTATTGACTAAGTATTGAAATTTCTTAGCGATAACACTGCAGTCTCCAAAAAGACAGGTTTTTTAAAAAACAAAATATATGTATTTAGATCACCAACCTGCCATTTTAAATATTGGTTTTTCCCTTAAAATTCTTAATCAGGAATAACAACAATTTTATCATAGTGTAAATTTTAAAGTCAGAGTAAGTTATTGCAGTGTTAGGAACTGCAAATGGTCTTTTAAAACATTGTATTTTAATATAACACTTTCATTTAAAAGATGTTATGCTGGTATTGTGATGCACCCATGGAACATGATTTGTGGAAAGGCTGTGCGCACACACACGCACACACACACACACACACGCACACACATTGTTGCAGGACACACATGCTTTACATTCTGGGCCATCCTAGCACCTTAGGTGTAGTCTTAGAACTGATTGCAAGTCCCTGCAGGCTCTATGGATGGGTGTCACAATGGCATAATGCCACTGGTACATGTGAAATGCCCTGCAAAGCATCAATTTACCTGCTGCATTCTCCCCCAGTTGCTTCCAGCTGAATGCTGGTGAATGCCATTACTGCTACTGCTTGCAAGCAGGCAACAACTTAATGGAGATGATTCCCTTTAAGAGGTCTCTGCTGAGTTTTTGGTTGTCAGGGAAGATGATAGTCTCATCCCTCCGGTTAGATAAAATTAAGGCTCCTTCTGAATATCTCATTATTGATAAAGTGGCACTTGGAGTCAGCTGGTTATATTCCTTTTCTGAGAGGCTAACAGCTTTCCAGAAGGGCTTCAAAGGCTGTAGAGAAACCCTGGCCCATATGGGGTTTTCTTGAAGTCCTTTCCTTTTGGCAAATCTCAGATTTTAATAAAAAATAAGGTCTGAATCTAACCACTGTGAAGAAAAAAAAAAAAAAAAAAAAAATTCCTGGCATTTTGAAACTGCAGAAATTAAGTGTGAACTGATTTGTTCACATCAGCAAAGCACTCACCAAATTTGGATGACAGACTGCAGCAGTAAGTGAAACCAAAATTTGGCCCTCAGGCTGAACCTTTTTTCCTTGAGATCCATGGAGTGGGTGGGCAAATTAATGGGTGAGAATGGACATACAGCTGTGTCCCTTCCTCTCACTTCTTGATCCAAAGGGGCTGGGGAAGTGGCCCTGTTCAGGTTATGATACAGTTTATATACTAATGTTCTCACTCTAGCATGGCCCAGAAATGCCTTGTTTCTAGGACTATGGGCTGAGTACATCATGGTATCTATACTTCAGACTGCCTATTTGTTTCTCACAGAACAGGTAGTTTTCAATTGTTACAATTTTTTTTACCTTCTCCCTTTTGAGCAGAAAGTGCATTCACTGTCAGTCACAGACTTTTTTTTTTTTTTTTTTAAAGTTTAATAAGAGATGTAAAGCCATTTACAGAGAAATTAAGCGAAAAATAGAGTTTTCTTTGCTAAGGAAATATTATTACAGGCTAAGAGCATTGTTCTGACCTTTGAAGTTAAGCACGAATATTTTTAATTCAAGAGTGTGAATGCTGCTTGAGTACAGGAATGTAATATTTGCTGTAATCTCGGTCTGTGCTTTTTTCTTTAATCAGTACATTATTATATGGAGCTAGTCCATTTGTCTGTCTCCCTCATATTCCTTTCAAGCATAGCAGTATGGAAAAATAAGCTTTTCTTTATTCTTAAGGCAATGGCTTGTGTTTTGTTTGTTTGGGATTTTATTTATTTTATTTTTTTTTAAATTTTATTTTTAGATCATATCCATATGAATTAATTGTGACTAATTGGTCTTGCTACTTGAATTTTAATTTATGTGTATTGTTTTGGAGTCAATTCATTCTCTTAACAAGGAAAAAGATGGAGCTATACAGGGAGAGCACAGGGAAGTGTCCTGAAAGACAACTGCTGAGGTCAGAGGGTTCCCAGTGACTCCACACATTTCTCTCCTACAGCAGAAACTTCACTTCCTGCTGTGTGAATGTATGAGTTGATACTTGAGTTTGCCTGCATTCAGGTAAAAAAAGGTCTCTGTAAACTGCACCTGAAACTTAAAACCCCTTTGTCCAGGGACTTGCACTGGACAGATCTCATGATGAAGTCCTCAGAACTAAAGTGAATACTGCAAGGAATATTATTTTATGGATACTCACCCCAACCTGATCTCAGTAAAGGAGTGTTCATAGTAGACACTAACTCTCTGTTTACCATCCATCCCATAAATGTCCTACCTGGCTTGTGAGACACCCAACAGTCTACCAGTTTAAATAGGACTATGCTGGTATTCTTACCAAATAAGAAATCTGTCCTTTGTGTGGATTCACATTAGAATTTCACATACCTGCAAAGGCAAGAGAGGTTAGAAGCTGGACTGGGACCTACTTCTGGCATGTGGGATAAGTTAGCAAACACAGTTTTGGAGCAGTCATCATGGTGTTTGGTATGGCAAAAGACCATTTGCTCCAGTCCTCAAGTATGAGGTACATTAAGATACTTTTTGGAAGTTGTAAACTCATAGTCACTTTCTTCAGCACTTCTTGCTGGGCATCAGGGATTCATCTCTTCTGAGGTTAGATACCTGTGAAGAAGGTATTTTAGAGCTGTGATGGTCCTGTTTTATGTACTCATTCTAGACTTGAAAGACTTAATTGAGAAGACTAAACTGTATTTCCCTGAGTATAGAGGAAGGACAGGGGCATTTGACTTAATGATATGGATCTGACTTTATAAGCCCCAATTAGTTTTCTCAGTTCTTTACTGCAGTGAGTGGGCAGTGAACTTCTGCAAATGCCAAATCTAAAATGTGTTTCCTTGTTTGCTTATAAATTAGAGGTCAACACTTGAGTTCTGGTCCCCTTGTATTACATGGCTTTTGTCAATTGAAACCATTCCTTGTGTAACCCTTGCATAGTATTGTAGAGGTTACAGATCAGTCTAGAAATACTGGCACTTCGAGGAACTCACCCTTTGAACTGAAGATGACCATTTTTCCAGGCCTGTTGCTTTAGTTAGTAGTATTGCTCTTTTGGTCTTGTTAAGTGTGTGTATCGCTGCAGACTCGAATGCTGCAACTCTCATTTTTCCTGCTTTTCAACTTATTATCTTTTCCAGTAATTGCATTAAACATTATACTTCTAAGATTTGTGTTATGCTAATGACTGTAATTGTTTTACTAAGCAGTCACTTTTGGGGTGTGTGGGGAGTGGATTTTAACAGTAACAATTTCCTTGACAGTGAGAAATCTGAATACAGTACAGATTCAGGAGAGCATATGCTGACAGCAATACATAGCAAGGTGCAGATGAGATAGAAATAAAGTTTGTTGAGTTTCTGTTATGTGGTCCATGTGTGCTTTTAGTCTCACTTGTTATCTATACAAGGACTGCTGCCTGAGCACTGTTATGCACTGCTGTATGCTTGTGAAGTTTGCTGGAAAAGACTTCCCAGATCAGAAGTGGCCATCACTGCTCATGAGAAAAAGTGAAACAACTGACTTTTTAATAACTCTAATGTGATTTGAGTGGGATAATGGAGTGGTTCTGCATGGTGGGTTTTCCCTGCTCACGCTCCAGGGATGGGGACACCAGACCCCTGGAAAGTCTGTACTGTGCGACGAAACACTTTCCTAGCTGAAGTTCTCTGGGTTCAAGCAGCTTTCAGGAGTGACTGAAGTTTTCTTTCTGCACCTCTATATCAGCTACTGCCCTTGTGACACTATAAAATAACTCAATTCATATAAAAAGATGAGAGTATATTAGAATCCTGTGAGAAAGAAGTTCCTGGATTGAGTCCCTAATGCATAGAAGGATAGTGGTAAGATACAGCTCTAGTTAATTATATTCAGGAGGCAGAAAGAAACAACTAATTGTGCAGTAGTTAAAAGTATTTCTTTTTTCTAAATGAACACTTAGTAGTGATTGTGTTCCTGTTATTATATCAAAGGATCAGGATTACAAGGTCTAGGCATTCACTGATACATAGATCTGACCTCAAATAAACATCATTTTGGAAAACGACAGGTGTTTTCTTTGTCCTGTGGATGTTAAGGCAATGATGATGTAGGGAAGTCTTGGTTTAGGATATCGCTTTGTGAGGCACTGTTAGTGTTAGAGGTAGCAGGACCTTAAGAAGTACTGTACAAGTGTCTGACTGTGTCAATGCATGTATGTACATCTGGTACTTCTCATTTCTTTGCATCCTGTCACATCTCATCTCTGAGACAAAACCTTGGCTGAATACATATAGCATGGTTGGCCTACAGTGGGCAAGGCAGGGGAGAAGAGACGCTTTTCCACTGACTTTCACAGAAAGCAACCGAAGCATGTATATCTGCAAGGGAAGTAAAAAATCCACTGCTCTTGCTCAGAAACAACCACCTGTGTTTCCCCTCACTTCCCAACACACACACATACATGCATGCACAAGCATGCAATGCACAAACATGCAAGGCACTTGTCTGTGGTTGTGCTCAGTTTCTGCAGCTAAGGCTTCGCCTTACGAAGGGATGGATGTGAAAGTGCAATTCTCTCATACCCTGATATTTGTACAGAAATCTCCTCTGTGTAGCTACCCTTGGAGATGGGCTGAATCAGTGCCTTCCACCATCAGCTTGCTTTATTCCTTCATGTTGCAGTAATCAGAGCTACTGATAAAACTGGTGAAAATGAATTAATTTTCCTGCTAAACTACTGCAATCGAGCTAAAATCAAATAATGAGAATATGAGGGAAATACAGCTCTCAGCCTACAGATCACTCAACATCCTCAGTAGAGAAGTATCTAAAAGCTGCCTGCTAAGTTGGTTGATATGCCTTTTATTTAGCTTGATGTTAATTTGCTAAACACTGTTTTGGTGTATGTGATTGTGGAACATAAAAATGCAGTAGGTGGTTTATAGGAGATGAGAGCAAAAGAATACTCTCTGCTACGAGCTCCACATACAATGCATATTCTCCAAAGGGATGAAATTTCCCTCGAGCTAATGGGTAAACTGCAAAGTGAGGTACAGAAGCAGCTTTACGGTTCGAACCGCTCTAACCTGCTCCTCCTCCCCGTGCTTTGTGGTGGGTGTGCAACTGTTGCAAGTAGGTGGCACAGCTGTTTGCCTTGACTGGCGCGGTACCTTTGGGATACAGACAACACAGTTAACATTGCGAGATGAAAATGGCATCTATACTTTAATAAACTCATTCTATTTCTTTGTGAGAAAAGGGGGGGAGACCTAGGGGAGGGAGGAGAGACAAGTTGCCAGCTTGACTGTATCTGTATTAGTGGCACTGCTCAAATCACATGGTGGTGGCTAATGCTTGCAAAATCCTGACTAGCATTTGAAAGGGTAGCATCAGTTTATTATCGCTGCAGTAGCTGTTAACTTTATGAAGATTTCCTGTGCACCTGCCTGCTACCACATCTTTAACATATATGCATATTTATACAACTTAGGCAACATATGTTTGATGATTTTTGTCATTTATATTTACTACAGTATGGATAGCAATTAAAAAATAACCATGTTCACTGTGATGAATTGGTGAAATTCCTGGAGAAGTAGAAATTACATGAAGACTCTGAAGACAGAGAACAAAGTAAAAGGCATGTAAAAATCTAGTTCATCAGTTGGAATATAAAAAATGCAGTGTGACCAATATGCGTGTGTATTTATAAAACCATAAAAAAGACAGGGAAGAATATGCTATTACATTTAGAGGTAGAACAAGAGACTAGATAGGCTAGAGTGGGATATTTTCCCATTTCATCCACCCTATATAGATAAATGTAGAGTTATGTTGTAGGGATGATGAAAGGGGTTGACATTTTCTGCAGAGCTGGTGTTGCTCTGTTCCCCAGTTTTGCATGTTTTAAAAGTAAAATTGATGTATTTAACTGCAGATACATGTGCAAAAACAATGGTGTGCTAGGACCTGCATGATGATACAATCCTGTGTCTGACTCATCTTGGCAGCAGATCAGGCAGGTCTCCTGAGCATCAGCTCAGGTGCTGAGACCAGAGAAGGACTATGGAGAGAACTTTGATGAGTGATCCTTAGAAGCAGCCAGTTTAGGGAAAACACAGGCTCAAGTCTGTATTTGGCATGTCTAAGTTAAAAATAGAAGAAGGTCCCAGAAATGGGGGTAAGTTTTGGGTATTAGTGCAATGAATCTGTGTGGGCACATACACACCAGCACCCACACTGTGTGATAAGCACACGTGATTTGTACTCAGAACGCAGGTGCCAGCTTTTTAGAGAGAATTTCTTACCATGTGGCATATTATCATATTCGAGACCTGCTCATCTCTGTAAAAAGACAGAGGATAGTGGGCTGTGGAGAAATGGAGTGAGACAGTGGAAACGCACGTAGTGGAGCTGTGAAAACTGATATGGGAGTGGAAAGGAACTTAGAAAATTAAAGTTAAGGAGAAAAATGAAGACAACTAAGAAATCTAGATCTTGTCCTGGAAGTAGTATTTTCCAGTGAGCATAGTGATTTGCCTAGAATAATTTATTCTACTTCTTAGAAAGATGCTCTAAATTACCATCAGGGTGCCTTTGTTACCCTCCTGTGACATGAAATTAACTGCTGCTGTACTTTCTCACAGAGGGTAGAGCAGCCTCAGGTCCATCCCGATTTACACTCTCTGCTGATGCCCAGAAATGCCCCGACTGACACGACTGTGCTTGAAGCAACACAGCATTACCCTCAGCAGTGCAATTCAAAGTCAACTAAACTGCACAGCAAACGTTTTACCCACTTCCACAAACAGGAGCATTTATTCATTTTTTCCTGACTGTTGCTTACCCCTCTACCAGCAGTTAGTGCATATG
The DNA here is from genome assembly GCA_013399695.1 of Formicarius rufipectus. Lineage (NCBI taxonomy): Eukaryota > Metazoa > Chordata > Aves > Passeriformes > Formicariidae > Formicarius > Formicarius rufipectus. The sequence continues at coordinate 469,947 of VXAU01000616.1, forward strand.
AGGCAGCCGCCTGTGCCACTGGAGCATTCCCTTATGCAGAGTGCTCCTAAAGCAGCGCGTTCTGCCGGCATTCGGACTGTTTTATGTTAGCAGGGTGGCTCAAACTGGCCTCAGTAGAGCATGAGATATGTCACATCACTTGAAACTACATCTCTGGGTGTTTTATTTGCTTGTTTGTCAAGTCAGGTGACAGCATCTTCACACATTGATTTTAATTTGTATTGAATATAAAGCTTTGAGAGCGAGACTCTGTATCAGCTGCTTACTGAAATCCATGCTACATCAACTGTTTTCTCCTCCCTCAGTATTTTAGCAATTATATTAGACAAAAAGCCCTGAAAGAATCAGATTTGGGTTTAAAAAAATTGCCTGTGTGCCTTAGGATTGACAGCTCCTAGGCCAGTGTTTAGCCCAGTGCGGTACAAACCTGCTGATATATTAAACCCCAAACCAGCATTTGTAATAGAAATACAGTAAGCCTTTAACTATAACGACACTAGCAGGTGTCACCACAATAAAGATAACAGCCTCCCTATGAACAAATATTAGATTAAAGAGATCAATCAATCTGTATCTTAAATTCCAGAGCCAGCGTGATCTCTACCAGTAAAAAAATACTTCTACTTTGTCTGTGCATTTTAACAGGTGAAAGACCTCTTGATTGTTCCATTATTTTTGCAATAACTTGAGAAAATAAACATTTTTCTTTTTCTTCTGTTGCAGGCTCTTTATGTAAATGATATAGAAAATGTTTGTGACCTAAAGACACAAACACTTATTGATTTTAAATCTTGTGGCAGGCTGCGACAGTTTTTGTAGTGGGCAGGTGGTGTGAGTCATGGCTCACTACGCCATCTCCTCCAGGAATGCCAAAAAAGCCCTGTCAAAACCGGGGATAACATCAAGAACTGTGTGCTCCGGGGATGTGATCAAATTACCTGTGGGATTAACACATTTTGCACTTGTTCTTTTTTCTCCTGTTGCTGTTAGCCTGCTCTGCTGCCAACAGCACCATTTTCTCTAAAACTGTGGAAAGTGACTACTTTTATTCTTCGTGGTTTGGTATTCTAGGCCATGTATTCAAATGTGTGAAGTGAGTGCACACTGCTATTGAATTAGGATGATTCAACCCATCCCTGAGTGAAAAATCAAAGTCCTCTTCCTTAGAAGACACAGCATGTAAGAAGTATGAGAGATATTGAAGTCAAAATGCATGGATTGTCTTTCATGACTGAACAGACCAAGTATGGAGGGAAACACCCTACAACAGCTGATCTGCAAGGTCCTAGATAGGCTCTTATCCCAGTTCAGAGCACGTGTTGATTAATTAAATTTGATCTGTTTTGAATGTGTTCTGGACAGCATAAGGATAGCTCTTGTGTAGAATAGTGTCCACATCAGATAAATACAGAATAAATGTTGATCTTCAAATACACACTCTCTGCTTTACTTTTCAGTAGTGCGCATATAGACAAGATACAGACAAAATACAGCTTTCTAGAGAAAACTCTTTCCTTGAAAGATTTTGTTAGAGATCTTTGAAATATGTTTCATGAAAGCACTGAAACAACTTGTTTCCTTTAAATTAAACCCAAAGTGAAAGCTTGTCTAACTTCAGAGCCATTGCAGTCATGCTCTTACAAGGAGTGTGTGTGTATGAGGAGGAGCCTACTCAGTAATATTTTTAATGACCAGTAAGCGCACTTATGTTTTCACCCTCCCTTCCATAAACAAAAAAAATAAGCTTTGAAATATTTAATTCAAAAGAAAGTATGTGCAGTATTTGGGTATCTTTGCCGCAAAAAATATCCAAGATTTAGTTTTTAATCCTTTAAGTGGATTCAGGCCATGAGAACTGCAAAGGGTTCTTAGCAGCCACAATATTTGCATTTACAAAGCAACTATCCAACTTCCTTCTCTTCATGTTTTTCCATGTCAAACTAACTTCCAGTTCACTTGAATGTTGTGTTCATATCACATTTTAAAAGTCACAGAAAGTTTATTTAGCAGAATACCAGCTTCACGTTGATGAATGATGACTGCAAGGCATGTCTATGAAGACCCTGTTTCAATGCCGTTACAGTATAAGAAGAGGATGGGGAAAGCAATTTTGATGAAACTCTATGGAGACTCCATTAGCAGACCATAACAACTGCAGACTAATTGAAGAGCAGAAAAGCAGACCCTTCTGCTTTTGTGATACAGTTACATGCAATATAAATATGCCAAAATAATTTCAAGTCAAGGCATCAATTTTTTTCCCCATTATTAATAATAGACAGCAATACTTTATACTTCCTGTAGAACATAGTCCCACTGAAGTGGAATGAGACTCTTTGCTGCATGCAAACAGACCTGACATTGTGTGAGGCTGTGGGCAGAGGTGCAGAAGTCAAAGGCCTCTTTACGTGAAAGGATCAGATACTGCAGAGAATTGCAGGTTTCTTCCTCTCCGAGCCTGCATATTGCACTGAATCCTACAATTTTAAAATTTAAATGAGAAAAAATTAAGTGTAAATACAATTTATCAGTGTTTTAATGAGAACAACACAGAGCTGCATCTCAAAATCCACAACTTTAACCAGTCTGTACAATCTGCCTTGATTTAAAGCTCAGTTCTCTGTGTCTATGTATTACTGCACTTTTTGTATTTGCTAAGGAGAACACTGTCAAGGCAAATAATATATCAGGAGAGTGACCTGGGCCAGTTGCACCATATCGTCAAAACATTAAGGTTCAAAGGAATGCAGATGGTTATCTAAATCCCACTGAAGACTTGGCCCATTGAAGCTGTATGAAATATATTCCAGCAGCTTGTGTTCTCATGATAGGGCATTGTGAGTACTAGGTGATAATGTATTTACTGGAATCTTGTTATTTTTGAATGCAAATGTCCCTACTTAGTTTTACCATGCAGGTGTAGTTCCTCCACTGTTTTAAACCAACATAGCTTCTATGATTTCAGCAAAATTTTATCAGCAATACTTTTTTTTTTTTTCCCAAATACCTACCTAAATGCTTCACATTTTGTAAAGACTGTGCAATGGGTAATATTTAAGGTATGTGCCCTATATATTTGTTCTTTCATCTTTTGAAGAAATCCCACTCCCAAGAGCAATGCTGCAAATCTAGTGAGTTGTTGGCAAACTCTGCTGGCTGCTACAGGGTCTCTAACAGAGTTGAATCACATAATTTTTAATGCCTTCCTTCTCTCTGACTTTAATTTTCCAACAACATTCTTTTAGGTAATGGAGTTTGGCATTTTGCTTTGCTTTTGCCCGTATTTATTTAGTTTATTTTCCTTACTAAAAGAGCATGGGGAAACTCAAAATTTTCAAATAATTCAGATCCTCGAGTAATTTTAGCCATCCTCGGCTAAATCTTCTTCTGTAGTACCCTTCTCAATGTTCTGTCCATTATTCTGAATGTGGCCTCCTGGTCAGGTACTTATGACTCATTTGTACAGTTAATTGTTTCTCTCTTCAACTGTTGATTTAGTGTTTTATCTGACACAAATTTAGTGTAGGTCTTTTCTGAACACTTTAATCTGAGGGCCACATCTCTTGTCCTTGTGTTAGACTAAATGTTTCAGAAGTTGTGATATTTTTTTGCCACACCTTCTTACCTGGAAATTAATGACAAAACTCTGGTTGCCTTCAAATGATAAAAGCAACAAATGGCAACAATAAAGCTATAAAGTTATAAAGAATGAGAAAAATTATGAAGGTGTGTTTATTAGAGAATGCAACGGTCCCCCTCTTTTGGTAAGACTTAAAATTCTCCCTGTTGCTTTTTTTATTGGAAAATCATCGCCCTGGTAGCTCCCAAGAATAGTCACCTTTACAGAGCAATGTGGTGCTTTTGCAAACACTTCATTCACTCCATTCCAGAAAGTGTTTATCTTTTGTTGTAGGTATTAAACATCAACAGTATGTTCTTGCATGAAGGAGAGATGAATTGGTATTTTCAGATACAGAATAGTGTCCTAAAAGTCTGTGTAGTGTCAGTTCTGCTTATGCTTTAGTTGCTTCATTTTTTTTCTCTGCTTTGGTTTTGTCATTCTTACTTTTCAGAGTAAGGAATCTTTTTAAATGCTATGGAACTGATGACTCTGAGGCAAAAATAAATCTCCTGTCCTTCTAGTAAGGATTACAAAAGTTTCAGTAGTTCAAGCTCCTCAGTTCTCAGAAGGTATTTTAAACATAATAAGGAGGAAGCTTCTGGAAGACAATAAGACCTGTGTGTGGTGGTCTTGGGCTTGCAGCTTTTCAACACCCTACAAGACCTTAAAACAAAGATATCAACTCCCATTTTTATGTTGTAGTTTTAGGGAGGAGCATTTTGCTGCAAGAAAACTCATTTGAGTTATAAAGAACTGTGTTACTTTAATGCCCCAGAAACGGCCCAGCAGGAACTGAGGATCTGGCTTGGACTGGAGGCACTGGGAAAAAAAAAATCTAGATATAGCTCAGTTGTTGTAAACTAGTAGGGTTTTTTTCTCTTGCTTTTCACACTATTGAAAATGAAGACTGTCCTACCCTGCATACTAGCCTCACTTAGTACATAACACAAGAATAGAAAGAGAAAATGATTGCATATTTGAAATGAGGGATCGCAGAGGGAAGACATAACACTCTCTTCTCTCTCAGCCTTTTCTCTCCTTCCTGACTTCCCAAAACCACATTGTTGTGGTGAACTCAGCTGCTTAATATTTTTTCCAGAAGCAAATATTGAGAATTAACAAAAATATTATCTAATGGGCAGCCTTATTACTAATACACTTCATAATTTCAAATTAGAAGCGGATCTGTGTCTTCCTATTACCCTTGAGGGCTTCTGGGCCAAATAGCTGGCACTGCCTTTGGCCCAGCTCAGACCCGAGCTTTGACTGCTGTGGCGCTAAACTGATTTACAGTAGTTGATGATTTGGTCTGATATTCTTGCTTCAAGTAAACTTGATCCCTTGGGGCTTGACTTGTGGTGCCAGAGAGCTCCCTCAACTGCCACTGACTTCTTGGAAAGCTGAAGTCACTCAGTATTTTGCACAATCTGGTCTCTGGTCCTTGTCCTTTCTATGTCAAACTTGCTTTCTGTGTCTAATTCAGCTTTCTGATTAGGTTTTCTTTCACTAACATTCAAGTATTTTAGTCTTACTTGCCAAAGCAATCTATAGTAGCAACAAACACTCTTTTGAGAATATGTTTTCTAAATTTTTGGATTCTGGTGTATGTATAGTTTAGCATCATTGTTTTCTACTTTTTTTTTTTTCTTCTTTAGGTACATCCATTATATATCTATATCTACTTAAAATTCAATAAAATTTATTCTGAGAAGGAGAGAGCCAGATGCTAAGTTAAACCAAAAAAAATAAATCAAATAAAGATTTAATTAGCAGAGGGAAGAAAAAAATCAGGGAAAATAACCTTCTGGAAAATAGCAAAATCAGTAGAAGTGTAATAGCATTCTAATATGTTAGTATACTACCATCTTATATTTATATTTCATATATACTTTTATAGCCAGAAACACAAAGCCTGCATGCTGCAATTAGCATCTTTTCTGTTCTGAATTGTCATGTTCTAGCACTGCTAACAAACAGGGAGAAGGAGTACCTGCTGTAAACCATTGCCGAAGGAAAAAAAAAAGGCCTTTAGAATTACTACTAGTTCATTTTTGCCCTTCCTTATTTCTTCTCCCTCCTCTTTTATCTCTCTCTACTTTTTTTTCCTTCTTTTTCTTTGGGAAATGCTTCTGTTATTACCTGTGGTAGGCTCTGTACACTAGCCTGCTATTTTGTTGATTGCACTGCCCTCAGATACTGTGCATTTGTATCCCGTTTGTAGCAGTGATGCCAGTGCTGGGATTCAAAGTCAGAGCCTCTTAGGGTTACAGCCCTGCTGCTACTGCTGCTGCTGTGAGAGTGAAAGTGCCTAATACCACTGGCATCAGAGACTAGGGCTGGTAAAGAGACAAGGTGATCTAAAGAGAGCACACATGGAATTTCCCCCCCCTTTTTTTTTTCGTTTTTCTTACCAGAAACATAAAGGAGATGAGAGTAGGCTGATATTTGATGAATTGGTTTTATTCAGAGGAGTGCTATCATTTTTATGTCCTTTTTGAAAATGCACCCACAGTGTCTGAATTCCCGTTAACGCAAAGTTCAGATAAAGCTGATGAAAAGCAGCTGCCATCTTGATAGTTGCCATGGCAGATGGCATCAGCCTTTATGCTTTTATCAGTATTAGTATCAGAACACACTCTGTGTTCCAAGCTGAGATAAAAATCATTGAAGCTGTACCTGGAATAGGCAGATCAACACTGCAGGTCCCATACAGTTTTGAATCTTTTCAGAACAGTCTGCATAAAAGCTAGAGACAACACATTCTTGTTATTCATTAGTTCAGCAATGCTGATGATATTTTGTAAACTTCACAGATGAAGCAGCCTTTCTAAAGAGCTTCTGCCTCCCTTCCTTCTTCCACCCCCAGGAATGCTCAGGCTTTGAAAGAAAAGCCACACACACAAACACAGACGCAGACACACGAGAAAGTAAATGGACAGAAGGTGGACAGTGGGCACAACAGCGACATTCCCTTGTTCATTAACCTACTGCATTTTACACTAAACCCCAGTCAATCTGCTGTGAGTAATGGTGTTAAGAATAGGTGCATTGCAAGGGAAATAATGATTACTGCTGGTGAAGATGCCAGGGGGAAAAGGGGCTTCTGTGGGTTTGTTACACTGATGTTGTGGCCCTTGCCTGAGACATGTCCCCCATTTTACTTGCTGCAGGTTTGCAGTGACATGTGTGGTAGCCTTGCTCTGGAGCCCCACACTTACCTGGCAGTGCCTCTCCAAGGGCATGCGAGGGCCTGCACAGCCCTTCTTTTTCTGGCTCCACTTTGTGTTAAGTGCCCATCAGGAAAAGTGAGTCACATGCTGTGAAAGCTTTGATGCTCGATCTTTATTGCAGGTTTCAAACTGTATTGACAAATCTCCCCATCCCCTTCCCCCCTCTCCCCCTCCCCAACTCCCCTTATAGCTATGCATATAGCTATTTTTGGTAACATTGTTGCTTGATAAATAGAGGGGTTGTGAGATCTCAAGTTATTATGCAAGTGTTAGCGACACAGGCTGGTAAACCATTTGGCTGTTGCATCGGTGCTGAAATGAATAATAGCAAATGGGAGGAGGGCATGTGAGTTATTTTAAATGACATATATATATATTTAAATATAGCCTTAAAATAATGTTAAAGGTTTATAACCATTACAGACTCTTGTGCCAACTTGCAAACTCTTCCAGAATTGATTTTAAAATTTGCTATTCTTTCTCTAGAGGTTGTCAGGGAGATAAGGAGGACCTTTTTGGGTCACCTCTGCCTGAAACACGGAGGTGGTGGAAGTGGGTCCTCTGTGTGTCTTTGCATCGGAGTCTCCCATTTACCCCACACCATCTGAAGTATACATTTCCTTTACACTATTTGGTGCAGAAATATGGAGTCAGTGTCATAACTTATATAGAAATTTCTGTGTGACTCTGCAGGGTCTTACAGCTCTGTGCTTAATGAGGTCACCAGCAGAAATGGACTCATTTGGCTCCGAGTTTGAGAAACCTTTTTGTTCTCATTTTCGGGTAGATCTTGGGAAAAGTCTGGGTCCAGTAGGGGCTTTGGATTTCAAGTGCCCGTGGGATGGGGCTATTCTAATTCAAAGTTAATTGGATACCTAAGTGAATATGTAAAGTAAAATTGGATAAATGGATTAATGATAAAAGGAGACCTACCAAAGAATAAAAGGTTCAGTATCCTCAAAAGTCTAAAGAATCTCCCTTTTTATTTCAAATTTAATTTTAATTTGGAAAAAAAAGTAAAAATCCGTGGCAGGTCTTCACCTTCATCCAGGACCAAACAGAAGGGTCTACTATGGAGATGCAGGCTGGAGGAAGGCTAAAATGTTATCAGATTTACGATTTGCTTGGACAGGGCCCTCACTGTACTTCTGTCTATAAAATGGAAAAGACTGAGCCTCCAGTAGCCTGATCCAAAGCCTTTGAAAGCAATGAGTCTTTACACTGAATTAAGTGATTTTTCAGAGAGTTTCTGTGAACATGACAAGGAATAATAGGTGAATGCAACACTATGTAGGAGCATCAGATAACAGGGAAAATATTATCATTAACATAATAGCTACAAGTCAGCACACAAAATCTGATGTTGGATTCTTTATCAGCACCACAGCATAGGTAAATTTCAAGGCCACTACTGAAGGAATATGGAATAATGGCTGTGTAAATTTTGTGGAAAACTCTCCTGAAGGGTAAGGGGCAGTCTGCTAAAAAGCATAAAGGTACTTTCAGGAAAATTTGTTTGAGGAGGAATTGGAGCTGCCATCGTTGGCACTGAGCTGGTGCAGAAGAAATGATCTGTGGGGATCCATAGCCATGATGGACCTTAAAAGTCTTAGAGCTGGGATTGCTGCGGTAGAAAAGGGATAGTCAACAGCATGAAGATAAGAAGGAATGCACCTGAATTAGGAGCAGAAACAAGTAATAAGTTTTGTCTGTTTTTAAAATGCAGCTGGGCTCAAATGGGGCAAATAATCTTGATTCAGATAAAAAAGCAGGAACTGGGAGAGACAGGACTGTGTTGCAGCTTGGGCTGTGTGAGCAGCTGTGGGAACGTATTCAAGCTGAACCTCTAAATCTCATCCATTCATTATTAGGTTAGGATTCACACAACACAATTCCAACTAACTTGGAATTTAAATGGAAATTACCTTTAATTCTTCAGACTTTGCTGTTTTTTTCTGTTCTGCTTCCCTACCTTCCAAATAGGTAGCTGAAATCACAAGCATTATAAACCACAGCTTTGGCTCAAGAAGGCAAAGTCTGAATATTATTGTATTTGTTAGTTCAGCTATTAGAAAGCTAGAAAGTGTAGTGCTGCCTATGCAACAACAGT
>VXAU01000616.1:483908-616244 GCA_013399695.1 Formicarius rufipectus
TTTGGCATGCAGGTTTTAGGATTGATGGGGCTCCTCACTGATTATAGTGATTGTACTCATGAGGGTAACCGCTCATCTGCTGGGAGAAATTTCCAGGACACAGGACTGCATTGCTGCTGCCCTTAGAGCCTCATTGTCCGGACTAACCAATGACTTGTGTGTGCCACTGGGTTGAAAATCCTCTCCCAACCACATTGAGCATACAGTGATATGCTTCTGACTTCAGTAAGTCAAGACATCAACTTCAGAATGATCAAAAAGGATTTTAAAAATCCATATTTTCTTTCAATTGTTTTATGCTAAATGTGCTAACAACAATGCTGGATTCCCCTGAGCCTCGATCTTGGAAAACACATTTGTGCTTAACTTTAAGCATTTGCTAATCCTGATGACTCGATTTGGATTACTTAGTTGCTTAACGTTCACCAGGAGCTTAGAGCACTTTGTGAGATGAAGACACATTACTGGATCTATCACTAGGGCTTCTCACACTTTCTAGTGAAGGCCAAAATGCTGCACAAAAGGACAGAATGGTTTCAGTAGCTTTTGTGGTCCATAGCCACACTGAATTAAGATGAGTAGAAATTTTTACCCAGCAAAAAGGAATCATGCAATGATTTTGCCAGTCCTGATGCTTCATTTTCTGTTTAAATCAGTGTGGTTAAGAGTGTGTATTATCAATGTGAATAAGTCATAGTTTTGGAGGGATTTTTATTTCTAACAGTGCCTAATTGCACATGTAAATTAGGCCAATGCTATGGAGAGTTCAACGGAGGGGTGAATATCTAGGACAGAAGACAGAATGCTCTAATATTGTCATTTAACTTCATAGCTAAGTATGCTCACTAAAGGATGGAGTCCTGTCTCTAAGGAAAACCATGAACCAAAGAGTGGTATAAGCTGACATTTCAACTTCTTCATTGCTGTTCTAGTCTATCATTTGGTCTGTGGGATGTAGGACATATAGCAAGCAGGGCAGCCACCACAGGTTGAGTTTCTCTGCTGGGAAAAAAGGTGGGAAGGTGTTATATTTAGCAAGAATGAAAAGGAATTCTCAGTGTCTGTTCTCCAGAGTTTGGAGGCCTGCCCATGAGACCAGAAAAGGCAAAGGGTATGGAAGAAGAATTACTAAATTAACTCCCCACTCCTTTCAGGGTCAACTAAGGCAAAGGACCCATGCAATTCGTGCTAATCCAATGCTGGGAATTGGACAGTCCTTCTGTGAGGGGCTCCCATGCCACATGAGGCTTCTCTCACAAAGGTGATTTGGAGCTTTGATCTAAGTCTGTCAATCTAGTTAGGGGGGAAAAGGGAAAAGGGTTCTTTTCTTCATTTGAGTCTTTTCAGATTTAATGAGCTTTTCTGTCAGGTCTTATTTAGGCTTAGCTGTACGACCTGTAATAACTTAACACTGCCTAATAGGATGGCATATTGAGTGTGGATTGCTTATCGCTACATAATTGCAAGTTGCACTGATAGTAAAGAGTCATATTGTTAGCACAGTCCTTAGAGGGAGGAAAGAAAGACAAAAGACACCCAATACATAGTATTTGGGTGTGTGTTTATAGCAAAGCTCTATCTATGCACATTGACAGTAGAATTAATTTCTCAATAACCTCACAGGCGGCACTGGTAACAAAGCCACAGATTCCTGAACTCCAAGAAAATAGGAAGCATAAATATTTCTAGTTGTTTGGAGAATTTGCTATTTATGAGCTTGGCTAAATAATGTGTATGTTTCAGGTTATTCCTACAGTCTTTTTGTGAAAGGTGCACCTGTGAAGAGTGTCTTTCTAATACAGCATCCTGCTGTTAGGGTACTGGTGAGGCGCTGGCAAACTGGACACAAATTTCATTTTACTCTCATATCAAGAGCCCCCCAGAGAGATATGTCTTAGGATATTAGTGTCTTCAGCAGCACAGCCATTAAAGCAAGCACACAGGGAATCACCCATCTGCACAGGCTTAAGGATAAGAACATTGCTGCAGAAGCTGATCTCCAGACTGATGTTGCTATTTAATGTGGCTCCTAGCAAACTGTGAATAAAACTCCTGGCTTGCAGTTGACAAGTTACCATGCTAGACTTGCAAGTTCTTTCAGGAAACCAAAGCAGACACAGCTGCAATCAGGCTGCATTAAGCCAGGCCTGCAGTCCCAATGGAGTGCAATGACAGCAGGATTCTACTGACAATGTCAATGAGCACAGACATCTTTTGTTCTTATCACATATCCCTTATTCATAGTTCTTCCATTTCTCTATGAATCAGAAATACCATTGATTAAGGGCAACGCTCACTCTTCCAGGTTATGCAGGCACATAAACATACAGTGCTGCTCCTTTATGCAATGGGCTATGTCTCCCGGAGTGAGTGACCAGCAGACTCAGTCAGCTAAAATTTCTCCATGCAGAGCTCTTGGGATGGACAGCACTGGGGTGTCTGTGTTCCACTGACAGTTTGAGGATTAGTGGTCCTGCATCTGGTACAGGGGAGCTATATTGGCAGTACAGCTGTGTTTTAGGAAATGGGAAACGGGGTCTGGATTTGTGCTGCCTGCACAAATAAGCCGAAGGCTCCTTGCTTTTGCTAGGAAATAAGTCTTTGTCAAAACTGGAGTAATTGCAATAAACCACTGAAAAGACCCAACATCTTTAAAATAGGTAATGACCAATTAAAGTAGTTTCTAGCATAATGAGTGCTTTTAAAAAACCTCAAGGACTTCAGACTTATAATTTGTAGCTGATTGGTCATTATTTGCATGTAATACAAGGGCTGACATTTTCAAATGTGACTAGTACTTTTAACATCAACTGTTGGTTGCTCAAATTGAGAACTGACACTTTTTGGAAACCATTTTAGGAGTAGCTTCTGAAAATCAAGCTTACTATCCTTCAAACGAGGTACATGGAAGGCAGGGTGTCTGAAATCACTGGTTGCTTTTAAACATCTTGGCTTTGGAGAAGGGACCAACTACTCAAAACAGGTAAGATCATATCAAGAGGAAATTCCTTTGATTCTGTAAGGGATAATTGGCAGCAGAAAGGAGACATTCAACTTTCTGTCCATAAATTGCTATTAACAGCAAGTCTTCATTTAGGTGATACTTTCTTCTTTAGTGCTTTGGCACAGTCAGCTCACTAAAGTAATTGCAAATGGAAGTAGTTTGTTTGGTGTCCTCACAGCATAACAGTTCAGGATCAGGATTTTCCCTTCTTCACTCTAGCTTTAGGACAATGCCTTCTCTCATCACCCTTTCAAAACTGTGGACAGCTAAGGTAGGGACTACCTAAGAAGAAGAACAGAGTAAGGGAAGTAGAAGTAGCTTCTGTGTGTGGCAGCTATTTTCACATGTGTGTGATGCCTCCTGGCATTGCAGATGGGCAGACTGCACTCAGTGCAAGTGTGAACAGTCACCTTTGCTGGGCTTCAAACACAACATCTGGGATGCCACACATGCCTATGTGAACCTCCACATTTTGTGAGGAATCAAATACTGTTGTACTTCATACCATGATGAACTAAGCCTTTCTCTCTGATCCCTTTCTCTATCTATCCTTTTGCATACACAGGAAAAGCACAGGAAGGCTGTGAAAGAAAGCAGCACAAAGTGGTTTAGGCTGTGCTTTTGGTGAGGAATGAAGGAAATATTCCTTCATCAGCAAACTGTAGACCAGCATTCACCAGCTGCTTAGGAGGATGGAGAGTCGCTATCAAACTCATGCACAGAGATTTGGATTGAAGGAATAATTTGTGGAAACAACCCTGTGAAGAGGAAAGAGGCACTGTGTGTGAAACACGTATATCTAAGTTTACCCAGTGTCCCTCTAAAATACAGATTTGAACTGGAGAGGAGACTTGATTCTCTCTGAACTTTTCTACATATCAGTGTGGAAACTTGTGCTGCTTCTTCTGCATGCATAAGCATGACTCCTACATGCTTGCTCTGATGCAGCTTGCTTTCAGGATGCTCTGCTCTGTTCTTTGTGATAGTAGTCTGTTCTATTCTTTGCCCAGGTTTTTCTATGCAATCTGAATACTCCTACAGGGGTGATTCCAATTTTGGGCCATATTCAGCAGCCAGAACAGTGCTGAAAATTATCACTGCAATGCAAACACCTGGCAAAGTGAGCTGAAGTGCACCTCTAGTGTTGTGAAAACTCATTTTCAGGATATCGACGATCCTTGCAATCAAGGAATATTTTTGTCAATGGGGCCTTATTATATTGCTCTCTATGATGCAGTTGGGGAATTGGGATAGGGGGACTTCACATAACTTTTGATTGGACACCTAATGAGGAAATAATTTGCTATTACAAACGATACATGCAATTGAGTATAAGAAAATGATACAGAAAACTTTCGGATTTTCCACAGGCTTACTTGGCCTCAGAGACAACCCCTGTTTACATTTCCTACTCCATAGACATTTGTACAATTTCATTTTGTTCTCTCAAATATTTGAGAGAATTAAACTTTAGGCTGAACATTAACAGAAGGAGATTTTTTTTCTATCCTCTCTTTTTAATAAGGGTCTAAGAAAATTTACTATCATTTAAATCAGGTAATATAAGTAACAGTATTTACAAAGACTGTGAAGAAGTTGTCTTCTAGCGAGATGCATCAGAGGGATGACTCAATAATATAAAAATGCTCCTTTTTTCTTCTGGAAAGGCTCCCCATTTGAAGAGAGGAGGCCCAGAGTATCACAGAAACATATCTATGTAGATGCATATATGTGCACTTTACATAGGCATGTTCCATCTAGTGGCATCAGTATTACTACTGATATTGCTGTTACTTCTAGGCAAGTATCAGTCATGTGTTTAATGTTTCTCATCTCCAGAACATGTTCTGCATATTCCTTAATTAGTGCTCATACCTCCAGTAATATGAGAGGAAATTTAAATATTGCCTTCATTCTGTAATCTCTGAAAAATTAAGAAATCAGTAAGTCACACATCTGTAAAAGTTCATGTGAGAAGCAGAAAGAAAATAATAGCATACTTGTTTATAATTGAAAAAGTCTATTTTAATGGTATGATACAGGTAGTCTGAATGTGTTCGAAGAAGTGTTAGATGGATGCAGTACTATCCAGGAGAGAACGGGAAACAGTCCATAAACAATTCTGGGTCTGACAGGCATGGGAAGGGTTCCTTTCTTTGCACTGTAAAAAAGGTGAAAATTATGTAGAGAGGATGGGAATGGAGAGTGAGAGTGAATAAAGGAGCCTGATGCATATGTATGTGGAGAGTTTAGAAAACTTGAACATGTTGGACCAGAAGGACTCATGGTCAAATGTTCTGTTTGAGAAACATGTACGGACTTTTCAGTATGCTGAGATTGCTTATTGCAGTATTTGTCAGCTGTATATGTCAGGATGCATATTACCTTGTATATTTTCTTTGTACAGGTGACTGTTCCTTCAGCTGGGAAGAAGAACCACATGTAGTCAGTAGCAGCTCATCAAAGGCCTGGGATCACAGTGATACATCCAGTTGTTTCTCTCTTCTTCTACATCCCATCCTAGAAACGTTAAGAAAATTGCCTGAAATACCTGCAGGTTGAACTGTTACACCACACTGGTGTACATTAAATGTGACAATGCCATCCCTCTATATGTTAACATTGTCATCTCCCATACTGACAGGAAGAAAGAAACTCATCATGAGCAACTAATGGTATTGCAGAGGTTCATGCAATAAGAAGCTCTCAGAAGAACCTTGCTCCGTTTTCTTGAATCCTTATTGTTAGGGCACTCCAGCTAGTGCCAGCAAAGGTTTATTCTTGACTTCATTCCCTGGGAAGTCATAATGATTTATTATAACAGTAGTACCTAACATGCCTTGGGGTTTTGTTTACTAGTCTGGAAAGGCTGGTGTGGTAAGGAAGGTGTGGATTTTCAGCTGACTGGCTGTGCTAAACTAGCTCTCCATGTGAACTAGTCTACCCAGTACCAGGGGAGACTATCTCATGCCTAATGTACAAAGTCATTTCACTGCTCTTGAAGCATCTGGCTGAGGATGCTAAATGTCTCTCTGAGTCCCAGTCCTAAGGCTCAGCTCCACACCAACATTTCTCCCACTGTAGTGTCCTCAAAGGCTCAGATTTCACCAAGCTGCAAATAATAAAGTAGTCTAAAAAACACTTTGTGTTTTCCTGAGGAGATTTTAGGGTTTAAATGTTGATTACATTTTCTTAATCTGTGAGATTTCTCTTAATGTTGGAAAGGCTATTTTGTGAAGAATGTGGTGGTCATTGCAAACTTTACTGAATAATGAAATAAGAGGCCAATGCAGCTGTGTGAGATAGGGGAATAGAAGAGGTGAACCAATTATTCTCCTACCAGCCACAAAAGGTCTGTTTATATATGAGTTATGTAACCCAAGCTGACACTTCACCAGGCAATACTTCAGCTGGAAATTATGAACACCTTTCCCACCTCACCACACGTGCTATTTATCAAGTCGAGGAATACAAAAATACAACTTTGAGGATAGGTATAAAGAGTTTTTAAGAGTCAGATTGAGAATCTGTGTTGATACTGAACTTACAGATGGTTTAAAGATGCCTCTATCTGGTCTGAAAAATTGTGAGGGTGATGTGCCAGGGTTGAAATGAAAAATAAAAATGGCAAAGCAGAGTTTTTAGGTAGAGGTGTTAGTTAACTGTACTTACACAGTCTTCGTGCTGTAAGCCAGTAAATTCTTAGTAGCTGCATAAATCAAATACTTCATTCATGAGAATTTGCTGAGAACATGCTCTGAAGGTTTGTGCATTGTAAGGGAAGAAAAAGGGGTCTGGAAGGAACAAGTCTGTTTCCCACAGCTCATCAGTGATATGGCAAAAGTTACACATGGGTGCCAGGGTGCAAGGCCTGCCAGGCCAAGGAGCTATGAACAGGGCTGGCTGGGCCACCAGCCCATGGAGGCGCTCGGTGGGGTCTATGGCCTGGCAGATCCTGGGCTGTGCTGTGATGGGGCCCTGGGTGTATGGGAATACAAATGCCATCTCTCCATAAATCCCTCCTGCCTTTTTCTTCCCAATATTTTATATACTGAGCATGATGCCATATGGCATGGGGTTTCCCTTTGGTCAGTTGGGGACAGCTGTCCATGTCCCCTCCAACTTCTTGTGCACCCCAGCTGATAGGTGGGGTGAGGAGTAGAAAAGGCTCTGGGTAGCACTGCTCAGCAATAACAAAACTATTTCTGTGCAAATGGCAACATTATTTCAATATCAAATTCAGGCTCCAGGTTTATTAGCATTGGTTATTAATGATAAGTGTGAAGTAATTATGTATATAACTATAATTTTATTATTAGAGTCTTTTGCCAGGTGGGAATGTCTTCTCCCCAGGAGACAATCTAGTGACTTGGCCAAAGGGGCTGTAGCTTTCCCATCTAACTCCATCAGACCTCACTTGCTTCAGAACTTACTATTTTCTCCATTCATGCTGTAAAATGAGGTTGTGTTTACATCTTTAACTTTATTTTTAAAACACTTTGATGAGTTTCAGTAATTTTCCTTGCTGATGACAGCAGTAGCCTGGAACTACTGTGCCTTTTGCTGCCTAGTGTGACCACTAGAGCTGACTGTAAGTACAGGTGGGAAGGATATTTTTTCTTCCTTTAGATGAGGAGTCTGTAGGAATTAACATAACAGAAATAAATCTGTTCTGTGGACAGATTATAGTTTAATTTGAGGCTTGTGAAGTTCTGGCTCTAATCTACAACATTTTAATTTTCAGAGAGGTTTGGTTTTGAGCAAATGTGAAGTTCATTGTGAAACCTGACCACCGAACTGCCAAAGGCTTCTGTGCAACATCAGAAGTTGACTCAGATAAGCTGAAAATTTCTCTCAAGCAGCGTTTGACTTTAAGTTCAGGGAAAGTTCACATATCTATCCATTGTGCTGAAGTTCTGAACTATAATTGCAGATTTGCAGGATTCTAATTTTATTGTCTTTAAGCAATGTTGTGTTTAGGCTAACTTGTGTGTGTTTCTGTGTTCAATATAAAAACAGATCAAAACAACTGTTCTGGATTTACAACAGATAATAGGGCAATATTTGCCTTCTGCAGAAGCCTCTATCTTCTGATATCAAACCTGTGAGATAGGCTAAGATATTTTTTTCCCATTTTGCTTACGTTTTCTTATCTTCACATCCTAACCAACATAGTTAAGCTGTCAGATGTCTTTAATTCAGGCATAAACTAAAACATACAAAATTTATATGATTTTGGGTCAAGGGATAAGTTTCTTATAGGTTGCAAATCCCCTTTTTACTGGTGTCTGGACTTGTCTTTTGGTGTTGAGGGTCTCATGGGACTATGACGGGGAGGGGAAGTCTTTGGGCGCCACGGAAAGGACCACACCCCACCTCTATCTATGAGCTATACAAACACTGTCTCACTGTCTCTGCATGGGAAATTAAATCTTCATTGACAAAAACTGTTGAGAAAATAAAATATTGATCTTGCTTGTGAGACTTTTATGTTAGTCAATTAAATTAGTACAATACCTTTCCTACTAGTAAAATAAGAGTGCCATTACTATATGGAAATATAATGTTCCATAATATTTTTATTGTGAGACAGGGGATACCTCTTACAGCACTCAGAAGTACAGTTTATACATGACTATAAAGTTAGTTGTGATCCATAAACAGCAGATATAGATCTCAGATATAGCCTTGGAAATCAGTTTAAAGGAAAGTGTCTTATTCTCTTTGCAATATCGTATCAAAGTAACATCATTTTAACAAAAATCATAATCTCTTCTAATTTTTTTTTATATTGAAAGACAATGAGACATCTTTCTAATATTTAAATTGGAATATGGGTCTGACAATATTTTTGCTATTGCATTTTCTAAAATTAAAAACCCTTTCAAAACTAATAATGATCCAGAATCCATGTCAAGCTAGACACACAAATGTATAAATATGGGCATACACAAATGGCTAAGTGACCTAATACAATGAGATTCGTGGGGGAGAATTGTTTTGTGATGTGACTATTTCTTTACTAGATGATGAGATGTGAATATGACTTGTCAGGTGCAAATGACAGCTATGGCCTTTCTCTCTCTTTCTTTCTTTCTTTCTTTCTTTCTTTCTTTCTTTCTTTCTTTCTTTCTTTCTTTCTTTCTTTCTTTCTTTCTTTCTTTCTTTCTTTCTTTCTTTCTTTCTTTCTTTCTTTCTTTCTTTCTTTCTTTCTTTCTTTCTTTCTTTCTTTCTTTCGCTCTTTCTTTCTTTCTTTCTCTCTTTCTCTCTTTCTTTCTTTCTCTCTTTCTTTCTCTCTTTCTCTTTCTCTCTCTCTTTCTCTCTCTCTTTCTTTCTTTCTCTCTTTCTCTCTTTCTTTCTCTCTTTCTCTCTTTCGTTCTTTCTTTCGTTCTTTCTTTCGTTCTTTCTCTCTTTCTCTCTCTCTTTCTCTCTCTCTTTCTCTCTCTCTTTCTCTCTCTCTTTCGCTCTCTCTTTCTCTCTTTCTCTCTCTCTCTCTCTCTCTTTCTCTCTCCCTTTCCTTTCTTTTTCTTTTTTTTTTTTCTTTCTTTTTCTCTCTTTTCTCCAAATTTGTGCTGTCTTGGAACTACCTGGTATATATGTGAGTGTATAAATAAGCAATCTAGGTATCCAGCTGTGGACACTTACTTATGAGTATGTATCCCACCCACTTTTTTCTTTTTAAAGCAAAGCTTTACTGAGAAAATTTATTACATAATATAGACATGAAGCTATTCCATCTTGTGTAAGTTGCTTGTAATAGGGAACATATTTACAAAGTGATAAAGAATTTCAGTTTTAAAGTATTTGGTAACATATTGCTAGAAATGTGGAATCCTGGCACATCTCACTGCTATTTGTCCCTTCCCATGTGTGTCCCCCCACAACTGTGCCAAATGTGCCTTAGTAGGGAAAACAGAGCATATTAGTCTACTGAGAGACAAATAGCAGCTGCTATTATCATCAGAGAGTTCATAATATCATTTAATAAAACAACTGTTCAGATGTCCCACTAACGAATAAGAGAGAATATTCTATACAGCTACTT
Organism: Formicarius rufipectus; assembly: GCA_013399695.1. Classification (NCBI taxonomy): domain Eukaryota; kingdom Metazoa; phylum Chordata; class Aves; order Passeriformes; family Formicariidae; genus Formicarius; species Formicarius rufipectus. The sequence goes on from VXAU01000616.1 coordinate 493,958, forward strand.
TCCATGTAAGTGACCAGTCAGCATTCACTCTCAGCCTTTCTGCTCTTTCAAAACATCATTACTAGTACTTTCCTCAGAGGATGGCCTTTTCATCTGAAAACTATGTCTTTACACTCCTTCATTTTAGCTCAGCTTGACTGTAGGTCCAAACTGGCTTTGACCACTCCATTACCAGCAATGGACCCTGTGCCTTCAAGCAGCATTAGAGGTTCTTCACTACAGAGCTGTCATCCTTAACAGAGCTTAAGGGACAGGGCATCAGTACTGATGTATTTTTCAATGATGGGGCAATCTCTAAAGCTGTTATTTAAGCTGCCATTATGGAAACACTCCCCAAGTTGGTTTTAAAGTCCGATTTTTTGCTTGCAGAATGAAATTAAGAGACTCTGGTTTCAACAAATATAAGCTGTGTTACAGAAGCATATTTTTTAAAAAAATTGATTATGGCCTTGATCTTTCCCAGTGTATATGATCTCTTAAAAAACCTCATTTAATTCCTTTATTTTTTGTTATTTGCACAAGTAAACTATATCAGGGCAAAGGTTTTATTATGAAAATTGGTGCAATTTGATAATACATTAGAGAAGGAGTAAACATTTGTAATGATAGCAGTTAAAGCACTGAGTGCATAACAGACTGAGATTCAGCAAGTGAAGGGTATATCTCTCCTGTAATTGCATGTATAAATGTAGTTTTGGTCTGTTATGATCTATTATGGTCTGATGGGTATAGCTGTCGTGTGCTAAGTGAGTTTGTTTAGTCTGTGGTCATCCTCCTCTCCAGCAATCTGTGAGCTCTGGACTACGTTTGTTGAGGGCCTAATCTCAGAGAATGGCTCACCTCTCTGAAACATCATATTCCATAAACCTCTAAATAAATAACAAATAGAAGTAATTTTTTTAACTTATAGATGGCTTTAAATGACATTTTAATGAACAGGTGTCAATAACTTTTCAACTTCTAAGTCATCCAATACTATCTTTTACCAGTTTTGGACATGAGACCTATGTGATGATACTCTTGATAGCAGCAAAAAAGTACCCACATGCATGCAGAAATATATAAAAGACTTCTAAATCAATGATCAGTAATTTAGAAGGAGTTGATTTATATTAAGAAAAACTACAGAAAGAGTAAGATATGGCAAGTCTTATATATATCTTACATCATTCTTCACATCATCTGTGAACTTGACCCATGAGCATTATCTCAGACATCTAAGTTACTGTATTATGAAAGTATTTTTCCACAGTTGAAACACTAAATAATGCATAAAAGACTTATTTCCAAATACTGCAGTGTAGTTGCATCAAGGGTGGATCCAGAAGTATTTATAGTTTGCACACTACTGAATTTTTTCTTAAAATAAGAACTCAAAGCAAGAGATATCTATTTAAAAATTGTTTTGGTGCATGCTAGTTCAGTAACTGGCACAGCGTACAGGCAGGCAGTCTTTACCAGTTGTACTATCTAACTGGCTTTGCACAGTCAGTAGGAGTTTGTGTTCTTTACTTTGAATTAATCCTTTTATTTAGTACTGTGCAATTTCATCTCTTTTATTTGTAAAGCTCAAACTGTTTGGCTTTCTTACCTTGCAGCTTATATGTGTTTTAGTGACATCCTTGATTTTTTACCTGCTATCAAGAAGTGAGAACTACAGGAAAGGTTTAGTTTGGTCAACTTAAAGATGATAATAATCACTTAAGAGTAAGGGGAGCAGAATTTAATTTTATGTAGTTTTTTTTTTTTCCTAGTGAAAAGCAAGACATTCTTCCCTTTCTTTTGAGTTATGACTCACTTCTCCAGATTTTGTTTTGATCTGAGTAATTAGCGTTTTTTTTGTCTTTTATTCTCTATTTTTAGCAGCCACAGTCTATCTCCCACTTAGTTGCTGACATAAAAATATTAGCAGAAAGATGTTGCCTCAAAGGGTAAAGAAAATCCATTCATAAAAATCTCAGTGAGGATTAAGTGGGATTCATCCAGGAAAGATCAAGGGTTGAAAAAGATTATTATTAAACATGTTTATAGAGTACTTTGAGAATACAGCATATTCCATGTTCCAGTAAACTCACAGCTCAGTGTGGGGAGAGAGATGAGCTGGCTGTTGAGGAGAAAAAGGAAGGAAGGTTCCTCAAAGGAAAGAGTTGAGGGAGGAGTGATAAGTTATTTGGAGTATAAGAAATGTGCGATGGTGCTGCACACAGAAGGGGACACAATGTCAGGAATGAGAGGAGGCAACCAAAGAGCTGAGGGAGCCTTTAACAGACCTCATCACAGTGTTGGCCCGTTTCTTTGCAAGTGAGACAAGGTGTGGAGGAGGCTCGAGACGTGCTTCTAGCTCTCTGTTTCCTTAAGGGCTGTGAAATCTTATGAAAACCTGCTTCCTTTGGAGTTACTGTGAGTAAAAATCTCAAATAAAATTAATACGAAGTGGGATATTGGTAGAAAAGACTGAACACCTTTATTTTTATGAAAAGACGTACTCCATGGCTAATAGTACTCCATACATAATAGTAGTGATATCTTATAGGCATTATCTGCTGGGGTGAAAAACAGGATTTCATGAATTTGTGTGTAGGCAGAGATGATTCTCCGCTCAGCCCATGGGAGTGGAAAAGCCAATGCTGAGTTAACCCAGTGCAATAGTCCTTGCATGGGGTTAGGATCCAGCAAACTAATAAGGAGGAAATCCCATCTCCACTCAGTGACTAATGAGGTCTCACTGGGTTCCCATTTCTGCTGTTTGCAGGACTGTTGTGCTCAAAACATGAGGACCAGGTTGTTTAATAGAGTTCAGCTGCTGGATATTAGGCAATTAGGGGCACAAACCCTGCAGCATCTTCATGTGATGTTGCAAGCCCTTAAGAACCCAAAGTTGAAATTCAGGGAATTATTTTTCCGTATTTCCATGTGCTTATCATCTCTTCCCTAGTTCTTCAGATTTTCTTTGATGGACACTGGGGCTCCTCAGCCAGCTATGCAATGGCAGATTGCTCCAGGCCCCGTGACAGGGTTGGCAACCCCCTTTTCTCTGATGAGGAGTTCCTTTGGGGGTCAGAGTGGCAAAACAGCTGCCTTGCTCACAACCATCCCCTCTATTTTATGGCTTCATCCAGAGCAGCTAGAAGAGTATATCTATACCTACAGAGAAGTTGAAAACAGGATCTCTTAGCACAGAGTATATGGAGTTCATGTGTAAATGTCTGGAATAATTACCCTATATTCTTTAAGGACTACAAGCAAATAGGATTGATTTTTTTTTTTTTTTTATGCGACCATCATGTCTAAAAACACAAGCATTCTGGATAATGAGTCAATATCTAATTAAGGACATCACCAAACTACACTTATTTCTCAGACTTAGTATCTTCCCACTGGGAATATTCACTAATCTCTCACTGATTAATTACTGTAAAGACTTATGCTTCTGGATAATTATAAGATGTGTGATAATGGATCAGACCTTTAATCCATTAAATCTGGTATCTTGCTTCTGACTCTGACCAATAGCTAATGCATCTCAGAAAGGTGAATAACTCCGTGCTGCAAATACTCTATTGTGGAATGTGGAAGAAGGAGCCCTTCCTCACCTCACCGGGCAATTGCTTTGAAGTATGAGATACAATTACCATTATCTTAGTCCATGTAACAATGTGTCATAAAATGATGAGTACTTAGTGTGTGGCACACTGAAAATAGAAGCATCTGAAATAACCTTTATTGGATAATAGAACTGGTGGATGTCAAAGAAAATGTGATCACCCATACCAAAACTTTGGAATCCTTTACTAAGAATCAAATCTCAAGATTGCATCTAAGATCTGATTTTTAATGCTAAAAAAAAAAAATTCTGAAAAAGTCACAGCATGTTTTAAGAGTTTAAGATACTTCAAAATGATTTACATTTTGTTACCTATATTATGGCTGGATGGTTGTTGTAGTGAATTGTCTAAAGGAAACCTCACAGGTAGTGTGTGCTGCTTGAGAGGCAGGGAAGGGGCTGACAGCTTTTCATGTCAACTCTGCAAGGGTCAGCTGCAAGGGGCTTGCCTTTCATTTTGCCCTTAGAGAAGTTTTTGATAAAAGCCCTTTTGATATACAGGAAGATTCTTTGACTTCACAGAGTTGTAATTCAACATGGTTTAGTTCTGTTGAGCAGATTTAAGCATAGTTTTCTTCATGACTGGAGCTACAGCCTGTGGCATCTGGACGCACATGATTGCAGTATCCTCCATGGCTTTATGGTGCTTTATGGAAAGAAATAATAGGGTGTATTAAAGGAACCTCTCCAAAGGACAAGAATGAAAGGGTGTTGTATGGGTCAAGTTTAAATGGGTAAAAAGTCCTCTAGATAAAGTAGAAGTTAATTTATTTCTGTTTGTCCTGGTTTTAGTAGCCAGGATCAGTGTGTCACTGTGTGGGTGTGTATTCTAAACCCTCTATGTCATTTCATGAACTGCTCACAATGGCCCATTTGCAGCAGCTGCCCAGGGCACACCCAACCCCTCAGGCTACAAGATGGGTGTTTAGGAACTTCTGTGGGATAAGGAAGTTTTCCTGCCTCCACACCCACCTGAGGGGTCATGTCTGCTAATGGGCCATTAGGGATTCCACAAATATGCCATTGTTCACCTCACAGAGTAAATCACCCATTGTGAAACTCTCCACTCTGGGAGAGGGACTGGGCATTCCTATATGAGCACAAGCGGATATAAGCTTGGAGTTTTGGGACTGGGAGCTCTCTTCAGATCCAGAGGAGGACCAGACTGAGACTGCCACTGGACTGCAACCATCATTTTCACCAGCAGGTTTCTTTTTTTTCGTTTTACTTTGAACTCAGGGGGGCCATGTGGTGTTCAGCACAGGGGTCGGTGAGCTCCATTCTGCTTGTGCCCCACTGTGCTGGGCTGTACATCTGGTGTTTTTGTGGCACAAATGAATTTTCCTTCTGTATCAGTGTATTTTGTGATCATTTATTAATTTGTTATTCTGACTTGCAATCCCATTCTGAGTTGGATTCATTTCTCCTACTGGTTTAACTCTAAACCAGCACATTGTTTAATACCTTAATTGATGATGCATGGAGATGGAGTCTTATTCTGACGGGAGGAGTATCAGCTCTGCCCTCATAGATTTTTTATCCACAAGACACATAAATGTAAAACAAGTGATGGCCAATCTCTGCCTATGAGTGACACCCCTGCAATGGGAACTGATGTTGGATTCTGATGTGCCATCCCAGTGAGCTGATTTCAATGAGGACCTTTTTTTTTTTTTTTTTAAATGGAAAGAACTGATTTAGGCCAATGCTTTCTTTCCAAACTCGATTTTGCATACAGACCTAGATTCTGATTTCGCATAGATTTCATGTGACAGTAACTCACTTGAATTAAGTACCCTTACTACTGGCTTACACAGACATAAATGATGGCAGAATCAGATCTTATATGTTAACACATGTGGGTGACTCTCTAACCAACTGGCATACAGTAGGTACCATTAAAATCTTGACATTTACTGCTCATAGTAGTTAAATTTACTGTGCTATTTGCAGTATTCCCAAGTCTAAGAGTAGGAAATCCTTTAAATACTGCAGTAAAAGTAAATCCCAAGGTGTGATAAATGTCATGATTTAAAGGAACACCATTCTGTAGTTATTTTCTTCTTTTTTATTGCTACATTCAAACTTTTTCATGTGTGTTTGGATTTTTTTAAATTGTAATTATAATTATTTTGACCAGAATCTCTCCTGCTTTGAGACTGGCTGAAGCCTGCACTGGTCAAATATTTCCTTAACATATTCTTTGTCTAGAGAGCTCATTTTTCCAGAACGCATGCCACAGAAAGGGAAATTGAGTTTGCTTTAAGATGCCTGTGACCATTCCTACTGGATCCACTGACTTTCTTCTTGGTTACATCCTGCCATGGGGAGTGGAGGGGCTATGAGAGTTGATCCACTGATTCTCCACCTCTGAGGGCTTCCACTGGACTGAGAATGCAGCAAGGAGATGGTGACAGTGTCTTTCCAATGTCTTTGTTAGTAGAACCTAGTCCACAGTCTTATCACGGATGCGCACAGCAGCAATTTTCCCTCCTTTGAAATGACAGAAATTAAGAAGTTCTGAACAAGATTTTGAGCAAAATAGGCACTTCTGTAATGATACCGGACCAGACTTAACAAAACATGTAGGTTCCTAGAGACAGATGATTTTGTGAATCTGTTTGATTCAAACAAATTTGCACCCTTCAGTCTCAATCTACATTTAGATGGTTTTGTAAACCCTACCAAATACATAGTTGCATCTTTAGATACCAAAAGATCTTCTATAAATGTGATCTGTGAGTTTGTTTATGAGCAAATTTAGGTCTTCCCCATGGAAGCATGGATTAATTTTTCTGGCTAAGTAGTTTTATATAAAATACAGTGATTGTTTTGAACAGTAACAGGACTCTTGCTCACCTTTCCTTCCCTTACTCCTGTTTAATTCTCCCCCATACCTAGCCTAAAAGAAGCTGGTTTAGGGTTGGGAGACCTGTAAGAACAGCAAGAAATCTGTCATAACTTTGGAGTAATTCAGTGCTACAGAATCACATGTGCCCATTTGCCCCATACAAAACTATATCCATTTTAGTTATTGAAGGGAAGGAAAGAGAAACAAAGAGTTACAGTGAAAGAATGGCGGGAAATGGGAATTATTGCCCTGGCTTACGTGTACAGTCTATTTTTGGAGAAGGGTTAATAATGTACTGCCAGTAGACTGGTTCCTCTCCATGCACAACTGTTGGGGATGTCCTCTCAAATCTGGCTACTGCCTGGCTAGCTGGCATGTGATATAAAGCTGGAAATACGAGTGTGCCAGGCATATATAACTCTATGTGTGCCACTCCTGGTCCATCTGCAGAGTAATACTGCACCTGCCAGTTGCTTTAGCTGGCTGCAGGGAGGAGGAAAGTAAGAGAGAATATGTAATATTGGACAGGGAAAGACCACTGTTTTCTCATTTTTCTTTCTTTGCTCTGCTCTTGTTTCCTTTTTACATCAGTGCTGACCAAATACTACAGGGGGTTTTTTTGCAAAAAATGTTGGTTTTGGGAGGCACTGGGTACTTTTTGGGGTAGTACTGCAGTAAAATCAGCTTGGTTTGGGATTTTCTTTTGTGAACAAAGCTGTCAGTATATGCAGGTATGCACACCTCTGGTTATCATATATCTTGACTTTGAACCCCATTTTTACATGTAGGGGATTATATTAATAATTTGGAACCTTTTCCACAAAAAATCTGAATTGTCTATAAAGCAATACATTTCCTTACCACTCATCAATCATTTTCCTTTTGCAAAAATTTCCAGCACCCATTAAGAGCCTTAAATCATAAAACCTAACTGCTCCTGAATAAATAAAATTTGGAACTTGATATGGATGACCTACTATTTCATCCTGTAAGTGATAGAGGACTGAGCCTGGGGATGGAATAAACCAACATCAGTTGACATAAAAGATGGTTCATCCTAAGGATAGATAGCAAAAAATTCATCCTGAGCATATTCAAAATCTGTGAGTATTCTTGGACTAGGTTTTTTGGCTTTCTGAGAACTCATACTGTCTCTCAGTGTGAGAAGAAAGTTTACATGTTTTCTTCAGCCAAATTAAAAAAAAAAAAANTCAGGGCCTCTCCATAGACTCTAAGAAACTCTTGTGTTTCTCCATTTCCACTTTTTCCTCCTACTGCAATCTCAGTATCTCCTAATTTCCCTGTAAAAAAGATTTGTGAAATCCAGATTTCTATAGTCCCTCAATGGTACTCTGGAAATTGCAACCAGAGATAAATTAGTGCATCCTTGGTAAGATTTAGGTTTAGTTCTTGCTAGTAAAAAGAGTGTGTCCTGTTTCAGACCAGATTTATTGCAGAGTGTACAGGCCTCATTTTTCTACTGTATTTGCAGGTATTTGACTTCTGTGGTCATGTAGAGGAAATTAGTGTGCTGGGATAACATTAAATGTCAATACACTTACGTTCATGGCAATCCCCTCCTTGTTGTCTCTTCATAATGGATTTATTGATTCAAACTTTCTCTGTCATCACAGGCACGATGTACATGCACACCCTGCCAGACTGCACTGCACAACCATCAGGCGTTTGATATCCGAGTTTGTAGTGGTGATGGTGAAATGGTGACAGGTCAGGATTACCGCTTTTGTTGCCAGGGAGTCAGGTTGTGTTGATTCATGAGACAGCTGTTAAAGAGTGTTCACATTAATAATGTGAGCTGTGAACACAATGTGTGGTGACGTTAAAACCTACTTCTCAAAGGATATAGTGATGGCAGAGCTTTTTGGGTATTACAAATGATACATCACAAGCCTAAATAGTATAGATAATTTCTATGTATTTTATTATTAGTGTGAAATAAATGTAATTCTAGCAGGATTTTAAAGTGCCAGGTGGCTTGCATTTTCTGTTTGTCAAGTATTTTACTTCTGCTCCATCTCACGCTTATCTTGGGTGTATTTACTCAACACCTCTGACTTCAAACAGGCAAACTCTTTTATCTGACTTCACAGCATATTCTTCTCACAGTGGTGGATGTCATCATAATTTTCTCTTGACACTGTTTTCACCACATTTTCTTACTTCCATTACTCTCTCATGTTTCTGTTCCCCTAGGTGCTTCCTGCACACACATGTTTTCCTGAATAGGAGCAGAAAAATACTGTATGTAGTATAAAGTAGATATGGGGCTACCTTGCTGTGACCCAGTCCTTTCTCAGCCTATTTCTTCTGATTCTCTTCTAGTTTTCAATATTCAATTCAAATTATAAGTCCATTGGGGCACAGAGCACGTTTTTGCAGTGTTCTTCGAGACATCAAGTTATTTTGAGAGATAGTAGATAAAGTGCAGGCATGTCTGTAGATACCAGTACCCAGATCTGTTTTAGAATGAGAAAGTCACTGCTTAGCAACTAAAGCAGTGCTTCCTCAAAATAACAACTAGGAAGTCCAATTATTCACATTAAGTTATATATTTTTGATGGGATACCATGAGATGTAAAGGACTCTGCAGCAGAAGTAAAGATGGTAGAATCTGTCCTGAAATAAATGAAAAATGGAATCCCAAAAAGACAGCAGACTGGTTCAGCCAAAGGTCAACTCATCTGTGAGTTAGAAGGAATTAATTTTCTAAACACCAGCAGAGCAATGAGGCTTATCAAACAATGCTATTTTCCATCAAGAAAAAAATCATCATGGCAGCCTCTATTTTCTACTTTCATATATTTCCATTAAAAATAAAAAGGTGAAACCGTAAACAAATACATTTACTTCTGGAATTATGACACCCTTTTGGCTTCTTTCTTGAAAGAGATTATTTTAAAATACAGAACAGAAAGCCAAAGTGGTGAAATTATAGTGAAGCTCTAGCTTCATTTTGGTCAGAAGCATCCTGCCTTTTAGTCATAGTGTGCTCCCATGCACCTCTCCTTTCTCCCTGTCTTCCTCAGAGACCATCTACAGTGAGGTCTGCTTTATTGTCCAGATACCTTAAACTGGTGTTGAAAACACTCTAATGATGAAAAAAACATCATGTAATGAGATCTACTAATCTTTCATTAGACATCTCCTTCCCTCTCTTCCTGCTCTTGTCTCTTCTCCTTCACCAATACCAATTGCATTTTCATGCTGCTACTGAGCATTGGATGTTGGTTCAAGGCATTGATACTGAAAGGATGTTGGTGTTCAGCTGCCTTCCTTTTATGCTGTGCTATATAAATATATGCTGCTGCCCGAAATATATATGCATTGGATCAGGAGAGTGCTGAAAGCCCAGCACTCTCTTGACCATGATGACAGTGATGACAGCCCAGTGGTTCTCAGGGATCTGGCTTATGACAAGTTTCTTTAAATCAGACAAGATCTTAAGTGCCTGTCATAAGTCATTCATCCTTCAAGTGCTTCCATTTCCTTGATGTGAACGCTTTACAGCTTTATCCATCTGCTTTTATATATAGGACTGTGGTGAAAAACCACTGTAAGAAACAGGTCTACAAGAAGATATGTATGTTAGGTGTCCTAACCTAAAGGAGAATTATCACCTACTCTACATAAAACACTATTTCTCAAAGGTACTCCATACTAATCCCATAACCACTGGGCCCCTGCCAAGTCCCAAAGAGAGTTTGACAGAATAAGGTGCAATGGAAGATTTAGCTAAGTAGAACTGCAGCTTTCAGAAGCTTGTTGTTCCTTTGCTGTTTTCTGGCCTTGCAGATCTTCCTCACTAAAGCAGTGGAATCAGTCTTTTCTTAAGCTGAGCAAACACAGGCAGCCACTTGTCCTCTAATGCCCATCAGCTCTTGTATCCTTCCTTTGCTTTCAAAGGTGAAGCCATTACGCTTTGGTCAAAGAGATCTGGGAGATGGGCATTTCCGAAAGGTTATGTGCTGTATTAAGCATGTACCTTTAAGGCAAATCATAAGTAAATAATCAAGTTTTGATTCAGTAGCTGAGTTGCAAAACCAGGAGTAAAAATCTGTTTCCAGTTGACCAGATGCAGACTCCCCCCCTCTTTTTCAGTATGAATGGGAAAATGAAAAATGTCTCATTTTAAACCAAGATCAAATTTCTCTTTATTTTGTGTATTTTTGACAGATTAGAACTCTAATTTGATAAATTTCAAAGTAAAATGTTTCAAGACAGAGTTACATAATATTGCTTTTTAAAACAGTGTATTTTAAAAGCTTTAACTTCATCATCTACTTTTAAGTCTTTCTATAACTGAAATTATTAATTGATTTAAAATAAATATGTGGGTAGTTGTGGTCAACCTCAAACTGTGTATGTCATGGCTAAACTGTTCCCAGGGGAAAGTGTCCCACCCTAGTTATAATATCTAATTTCTTCTTTAGCATTACTCTTTGGCAGAAGTGGAGAAGCATTGGAATTTTGATTCTGTTTATTCCTATCAGTGCAACAGCATTCCTCTCCTTTTCCATTAAGGAATAGGTATTTTTCTCTAAGTAATGTGTTCTTAAACTAATGGTTTTGGAATACTCTTCTCATGTAGTGAATGGTCTGTCTTGTCCATGCACTAATTTTTCTCCTCACTGACAACCTCCATAGAAATCTGGCTTTCTTCTACATGTCAGGAATGTATAGGAATGTTTTCACAACTTCTTTTCTCCAGCTTGCTGCAAGCTGTAATATGCAGGTTTCTCTCTTTGCATTTTCTTATTTTCCTTTGTAGACTGCTCTTGTTAGTTTTAATTACAGCAGTGGAGGACAGTATGCTAAAGAGCTCCCCAAGGTGGTGGCACGAATGGTCACATGTCCCCCCTGAGTGACAGCATCCGTTCTGGTTGCAGTACTACAAAGACATGGGGGCAATTCTTCTATGGATTGGTAAACGGAATTTATGTGAGAAGATAAATTAGCAGGCATCTGCATTTTCTATTTGAATAGACTGTGTGTGACTCAGTAAGCCTTTTGTTCAGTGGGCTAAAAAATGGCATGCAACTCCTCATCAGCATAGAAATTTTAAAGCATATTAAATTACTATAGCATATTTTTGAGGAGTGTAAAGAAAGAGAACATAATGGATTTAGCACTGTTCCTTTCCAACCATCGACCCCAACACTAAAATGAAAATCTAAGAAAATAATAGTAGAAAAAAACCTGAATGGTTTGTATACAGAGAGAAGCTTAGACACATGCGAAATTATAATTTTGATAGTGGTTTTATTACAGTGTCAGGGCACGCTATGTGTGCACACATATGCTGCAGATTCCTGTTGCTGTTTTTGTGACTTTTATAAAGCACACTGAGATTTACATCACAGGATGTAACTTTTGGAGATGTTTTTACGTCAACCTTTGCCAAAATTCAGCACGTGATTTTTAGTTTACACCCACTGTTGTATTTGCTAGCATTTTTGTGAAGTAAGAACACTAGGCTATGCATACTGTGCACTGTTAACATACGTTAGCTGTGCCTTGTGGCAGTATTCAATCAGATGAATAAATGGAACAGTATGTCAATGCACAGTATGATTTCAATTCAGCATCATACGGAAAAGTTGGTATTGCAACATCTGCATAGACACTGTCATAACATCAAAGAAAAGAAGTAATAATGCCCTTCTTGTTTCCTTGGAGCAAATGCAAATAAAACAACCATGATCTAACATTGAAGGCATTTTTGAAATTAATTTTAATGGATTTTGAAAAATAATTCTAATTAACACTAAAAGGGAACAGAAATTGGAATGTAGTATTTACCTAGTGCACGCTAAGTCTTTGAATGAGACTTGGTCTTTATTTACTTAGTCTACAAGAAATAGATTGCAACATTCACCCCTCTTATGAAGCCATGAGCATGTTTTCTGGATACTATCAAATACTGCTGCTATCTAATACTGCTACTTCTGTTACTGATGTTAATAGCGATTATTATTGCAGAAAGAATAATGCCCTATTTATGATACCAGGTGACATCAAAGGAAGAGTTATTTTTCTGCTGAGGGTTTCTAAAGAACCAAGTTCTGTGCCTAAGGAGAAAACAAAGCATCTATATCAAGATCTATTAAGAATAAAGATCAGAATTTTCCACGTTGTCCAATGCTGCAATACTCTTGCTTCCTCATAATGCCAGCCAAAAGTAGGGAGGGAGGAGGGTGGGAGAAGAACAATAGACCAACAGTTCTCTCTATGTTTAAAAATTCACAGCACCTCTGCTACACCAGAATATTATGTGACAATAATGTTAGGCCTCTGATTTATATCAACAGATGCAGGGAAATTCCAAATTAAGGCTGTCATTCTCCCCTCGGTGCAGATCTCTGTTAGTACAACTTTATGTAGCACCTCTGAGTTTGGTGGAGGGGTGCCAGTTTGCGTCAGCTGAGGATCTGGTCCACTGCAGTGCAGAGGCCTTAGCTTTGTTTAAATCAGATCCACAGTTACTGGTAACACAGTTGCTCCATACTTAATACATATTTACAACACACAGGTGTAAAACACACACAGGAAGGTCATAAATTTGGAAACTCACTATTAAAAAGCCTCCTGGTTATGAGTGGATTTTTATAATGTTCACTTTGTTTCATCTCCAAAAGATGTAGACAGTTGAAAAAATATGCAAATACTACAGCTTTAAAACACCAAATGCAAGTGAGTTTTAATAACCTATCAGGATCTTAGTCCATCATAACATTTAATCTGCATTACATCTCACTTCCTAATCGCTACTTTCATTCCAATTGTGAGCAGAGGGGGTGGGGGAGAGATGAGAATTTCGGATAAGTGCCAGTAAAACAAGTTTGCTCTACAGCTGGCAAGCACTGTGCACACGTTAACGGTGCCTTATGGCAGTATTCAATCAAATGATTCTATAAACTAAAAATAATCACCCTAATACTAATACCTATTATTCTTCATTGTTACAGGTCGCTATGGTGCTGCATCTGACTATGAAGAATTCACCGCCATTATTACCCTCAGTGTCTCTCTCTCTCTGAAATGTGATCTAATTGCAGAATCCACACCTGTTCGACAGTTCAATAGAAGCCTGCTTTTGATGGAAGCAGACTTTCAAGCACACACACATGCTCACACAGAGGCACACACGCGCGCACACGCGCACACAAATGTGTGCATGCACAGACACACACTCCAATTCATGTAAGACTTCAGCTGGAGGAAAAATAGAGTGCGAGTTGATCAGAAAATAATATTGTGAGGAGTAAAAAGAAAAAAAAAGCTTGTGTTTTGTGGTCATTGGAAGATTGCTGATGGGTGCATAAATAAAGCATGCTGGAACATCTGTTCTTTGTTGTGCATTCAGCTTTTTAATGTCTTCAAAGAGCAGCACTGACGCATCACTGACTACCACTCCCCATTCAAGCAACATTTTACCAGAAAATAATAAACCTTCCTGGTGGGGTGCAAGGAGCCAAGGCATTTGGGCAATGCCATTAATTTGGAAATATCTCTTTTTCTGGGATTTTTAAATATCTCTCCCTTTGAATGGTGTTCAAATTTTGGGATCCAGCCTGGAGTCCCTATCAGCCTGAGCAGTAAATCAGCCTGAATATTCCATTCAAGCCTTTTCTTTCCATCAAAAAAGAAAAAAAAAAAGAAAGGAAAAAAAAAAGGAAAAAGGGAAAGAAGACTGGTGCTAAAGTTTATACACAACTTCACTCTCCTTTTAATTCTATTAATGTTAAAAATTCTGTCCAGAGGGATTTTTTTTTTCTTAAGTTGCAGTATTTATTTATACTGGTAAAATTCAGTGGCAGTGAGGACCCCTGACAGTTTAACAATATTGGCTGGTTATTTTGATACCCTGTGCTAGGCAGCAAAAGATTAAAACCAGAGCATCCTAGGCTGAGAGAAACCAGCTTGAATTCTAAAATAAAATTTTAGCAGCATGGATTTCTCTTGCCATAGGCTATGAGGCTACTATGAATTTCAGATGCATCTCCAGAGCTGTCAATGAGGTGGAAAGATGGGAATGGCATTACGAAGATTTGTTGCAATGTGATTCAATGTAATTGCAATCGAAGGTATAGCAACATTAAATTGCAGCTGAGAAAGAGCTGTTTATGCATCTACAGTATAGGAACAGGCTTTTGCCCTACCACTCTAGGACCATGACAAGAATTTTTTTTTTTTAACTACTTTCTTTCTACTCCACTCTTTCTTTCTAGGTCACAGCTCAAAGATATTGGAATACCAATTAGGTGCTGGTGGGTTACATTCATAATGAGCCTGATGATGGTCTTGTGACAGAATGCTTCGAAAAGCACAGCCACCTTTTAGGAGAGTTTGGCAATTAGGCACTATCATGTCTCAGGACTGTGCTAAGAAATTTTTAGCCTCTTTGTTTTTCATCTTTGTTTTGTCTTTTCTGACAACTAACCTTTGTTGTGTACACCAGCACAGAAAGTAGAGGGTCGTGATTCAAGCATACCACCAACATCAGTAGGTACATTCCCTCTTGCTTTGGTAGCAAGATAATCTATCTCCAAGAATCTCTTTCTGTCCTGTTGCTCCTAAGGAAAAACATCATTTTTTGACCAGAAAAAGCCTGAGACATATACCTTCCTCCTCAGGATACTGTAAAGCCTGTGGCATGACTGTGTTTCTACTAATATCAAAGGATGTGTTGTTATTGATTTTAACAAGAACAGGAACAGTATCACCAAGATCATTAAAGTTCTCAGAGTGCTTTGAGATCCTCAAATGCAATCAGATAAGAACAGAGGCACTGTATTTACACAAGTGTTCAAAAGCTCAAATGAATACGTATGAGGCTCACTGAGGTGAAGGAAAAATCTTTCTATGGATGAGATCCTTGTCCCTGAAGCTCCTCAGTGCTTGACATTTAAGCAATGGATTTCACTCTCATAGCATCCCTGAAGAAAAAAAAATAAACCTATTCTGATCTCAGGGCTGGGCAGTCAAAGCACATAACAGTTGGAACAGCTTTCAGAAATCAGACTGGAACCTAAAATTTTGCATGCCACCCACCTCTGTTGGCTAACACTCTTCCTGCTCCTGGCACAGGGCTGGCTTCTGCTCAGAGACAGCTCTACCAGAATACTCATACCTGCACAACAGAGCTGTGAAGACATGAACATACGCCTTCTCATGCACCTTTGGCTTCTGTGGTTTTGTTATGATTCTACTCTTTAACCCAAGAATTATTTAAAAGGGGTATAGAAAGGGAACAAAAAACCCAAACAAGTACGTAAATATTTTTGCTGATGATGGAAGCAGGACAGGTTGGCTTTAATAATGCAATATTTAAATGTGTTTTGTCCTCTGCTTAGACATTCTTTTGCACAGCTCCATTATGCTGTACTTATACAGTAATTGCTCATTGACCATTTAATTACACAAGGCTGTCACCTTTACTCATACTTGGTACATGATTTCCAAACATTCACTGTGGTATCAAGGAGGTGGAGGCCAGTTCACCTGGTCAGTATGAACAGGGGGAGCAAAACCTGGCCTGCAATAATTACCATGTAGGAACAGAGTGTTTACATAGTAATTACCTTATTATTTTTATGGAAAAATTATTATTTTTGTCCTCCAGCCCAGAGTGCAGGCCACTCAATAATTACTCTTGGGCATATGTATAATTGTATGAACACACTTTTTAACTCTCTGCGACTCTTCTCTATACACAGATGTATTCACTGCACAGTTACACTGAGTATTTATCACTGCTTCTTATTTAAGTCCTAAATCAAATAGTTACTTGCTGATACATTAGCCTCATGTGTAAAAGATCATAATGAAGAAAATCTTTCAGTTTTTTTGTTTGGTTGGTTGGTTTTTTTGTTTTTGTTTGTTTTGTTTTTTTTTTTTGTTTGTTTTGTTTTGTTTTGTTTGGTTGTTGTTGAGTTTTTTGTTGTTTTTGTTTGGGTTTTTTTGTTTGTTTGTTTTGTTTTGTGTTTTTTGTGGGGTTTTTTTTGTTTGTTTTGTTTTTGGTTTTGGTTTTTTTTGTTTGTGTTGGGGAGGTTGCTTGATTGTTTTTTTCCCAGAAAGCAATCACAATATCTACCTAGATTTGCTTTTTTTTAGACCATGATATCATCACTATAGTCTGAAAAGAATATATTGATTTACTGGCTTATAATTTTTCCATAGTGAGAAGTACTCCACTGATGACATTTCATGATGTGTAAGGTGTGGGTAGCATTGACTGAAAAGACAAGAATTGGAGGGAGGAGAGATAATATTAGTAAATCAACATGCCAGTGTACAACAAAGGCTGGTCTCAACCCTGAAATGACATTGCAGATGGATTTTTACAGCACTCGTGACTGTTACTAATTGGAACCAAATCTAATAATTTTCAAATATAGCTCAAAAACAGCTCAGACCAGACACAAGGAGTTATTTTCCTGTACCTCTTGGGCACCACTGTCTAGGCATTGACATGATTGGTGCAGAAAGTAAAAGAGAAAACTGCATCTGAGTCTTGGATGAGAAGTGACCAAAACATTAGTTAGACTGAGTTTATTTAACATCAAATAGGTTTGTGTCAGCTGACAGCTAAAGAGGATCAGACCCAGACTGGACTTACAAGAGTATGATCTGCTTGGAAACAATAAATATCCTTAAGAAAAATTCATGTTATTTGAATAACATTCAGGAAGAATTCAGGTGAGAAGTAACTCTAGTAGATAGGACACATGAATTCCATACTTAAAACATGTATATTTTTTTACTGTTCAGTCTACTCTTAGTGACATCTATGACTGTCTCTTAAACCTACTTTTCTTCCTTGTATACACTGGAGAAAATGGAAGATAATACAGCACCATACCACCTAATAATCTAACCCCCATTTTTGAAAGGAAATTGTCAGATATCCTATTTGGTAGTTGGTTAGTTATGTTAGTATGTTACCTGAACTGTAAGTAGATTTGTGTGTCTATTGCACTGAAGACATGACAAAGATTTATAAAGCTTCATCACTATGAGTAGAAGTCTCTGAGAATATTGGCAGTGACTAATGCTGCCTACATCTCAATGGCAGCACTCTATACCTCACCCATTTTCTACAGAGAACAATCATATTACTACCGATTACTTCTTTCTATCCATAAATGAACCCCCCCCTTGCTTATTGATTCACTTAGTTCAGTCATTTATGATATACTGGAGTAGATATATTCTAGTTAAAAAAGGTTGGGATGTTTCCTTCTGGTCATTGATGGGGTTGGAGAATCGAATTTGCAATACTGAAACATTTTACATCACTAATAAAAGCTGCATACACTTTTGTGGCTTCTAGAAAGTATTTTCAGGTTTTGATCTCCATGTAACTCAGCACACATAGACCTGGCCAGAAAAAACAAAGTACACATCTTCTTTTGGCCTACTGCATGCTCTCTGCCAAAAATATGTAATTCATTGTGGCGTGTCTTTGGTTGTGAATGAACAGATAAGAAGAAGTAAAAGAGGGATGTAGGAACATGAACACCATGGGAGAAAGAATTGTCAGAGAGAAAATACACAAGGGAAGAAAGAAATCTGATGCATGATGAGGAGGAAAGGGAAGGAATAAGACTTCAGAAAATACATTTTTGGTAGATAGTGGTGTATGAAGCCTTCTTTTAATTCTGTGATAGGCCATCTGAAAATTAAATATCCCACTGTCTCCATAAGTCACAGGAATTATTTTTCTTATATTGACATTGTTTACACAGTTGCAGTTCCCACAGTTTTCTGAGAACTACAGTGGGATTTTCTAACCTGTTATAAAACTCTGGGTCTATTTTCAAAGAGTAATTGGGAACTTCAGAATTAAATACATATAGTGGAGAGGCAGAATAGCTTAGAGGAGGAGTATGGTTTCATTTCACAGACTGCAAAAGGTACTTACCATGAAATAGCTGGCAAGCAATTGCCAAAAGCTATCTGCTTGTTCCTTCTGGATCCGTATGGAATTCCCTAGTCTTTAAAAGCTCTGGAACCAAGATGAGAACTTGTTAAGAGGTCAAAACAAAAACAAATTATAGTTTTCAATAATCCAGGGGACTCTGTAAATAAGCGAAGTTTGGAGGGCCTTCCACAGCTAAAAGACAGACAGCAGCTATGTTGTGACCTTTCAAATTGTTTCCCTTGGGATGTCTGATGGGCCCAACACAGATCTCAGAGGAATAACCCTTCCCACTAACCTTTGCTGACTTCCACTTAAGAAAGAAGGCTGGACTTGAAACAAAGTCTCAAAAGCAAAGGTCAGTGCTTTATTTACATGAGCTTTATATGCTAGAGTTCTAGCCTCTGCTTTCTCTGTCCTTCCCTGGAGATCATTGCTTAAATCATTCCATCCCTTGAACTACTTCTTAGTGACAATTCTTCTTCATTCACAAGCTCACTCTAAAGCAGTTCTTGTATTTTAAGACATATTCAGGCAGTAATATGCTAAATAATGGCAGAGTGTGTCCCATAATCTGGGTGCTTCTCTGCTAGATAAGGTTTTCCTAGATTTCACTATATACTGCAGAACAAAGTATGTATTTGCTGCTAGAAACAAAATCAAAATCAATATTTGAGAGGAAGTTGAGTTCCTTATTTTTCAGAGAAGAGTTCCAAACTGTTCTGTCATTCTAAGTATTGTGACATTCCCAGAAGAAAAGGTCTTTATTACAAGAGCATCTATTAGACTTGAAAAACTCATTACCCCTTCTGAAATCACCTCTAATTTCAAACATATATGTTTTTTTTTTACTCTGGTTGGTAGACAGGGAAACTTATTTAACAAAGCTAGGGTTTCATCCAGTGACTCCTTCTATAAGTGGGGATCTTGCCACTGACTTCAATGGGAGGTGTGTGTAGCTCCTGAAATGCTATCCTTTTCCAACTAGTGAAGACACTTGAGCATCTGGTGCTGTTCTAGCAAGCTTCTTACACAGCTTTGGTGAGAATTTTGAAGCTGACATAGAAAAAAATTTCCAGGACTCACAAGCTCTTTGTATCTTCTTTTCTTTTTAGAAACACTCCTGACACGCTTGTGATACTGTTTGAATACGAAAAAAATAGAAGAGAAAGCTAAACTGAGCATTGTAAAACATTCTGGGTGAGCGTTTGCTTCAGTTTAAAAATGAACTTACTTCTCTATGCTTATACAATTTTTTAGCACTTTGGAAGAACTGAGATACGCGACTGCTCTTGGAATGTGGCATTCAACCCCCTTCACCAGACTCTGCAGGCAATACGGGTCTGGGTTGTGTGAAGACACAGCTATGCTGAAGGCAATACTGGCACAGACCTTCTAGGGCTTCTTCTTCCTGAATTTGTGCAGGCAGTATCTCCTGCTGTAATGACTAATTTCTTTCTTGTGGGATGATGAACATGAGTGACAATCTTACCACGTAGCCAAATGATGTCTTAGTAAGCTTGGGGTGGCCAAGGAAAATATACACAACTAATGCAAATCCTATTAATCTCTACTTTCCCTTTGGAAATAGTTCTCCCATTTTTTTTCCTATGAAACAAATATTTATATTTTTTACTATGAAAGCATTGATGTAGAAATAAAAAATCACAGGTGATCTGTTTGTTTTGTAAAAGTGAAAGGACACGACGAAAATTTGTGCACCCGGCATCAAGTATCCACACTAAGCTACCTGTTTCACTATACAGTAAAAGCCTACTCATATCCTGTGACATGAGAATCACATTTAGGAAAAAGCAGTCTGCTCACGTATGTGCCATTAGTAGAAAGACTGGCAAATAAATTATCTACTGTGAATTGCGCACTAATACAAGTGCCTATGTGATGTGTGCCAGTGTGAATTCATTTACACATGTCGAGGCATAGGAATGCATATGAACATAAGTGTATCTCCTTTCTCTTTACTTCTTTTTTCATATTGGAACAGCAAGCATAACAACTGCCATGTTTCTTCTCAGACACTGAGTCCCATCTTCTGTGCAGGCTTGAGTATACTTGCCTTTTTCCTCTCTTTTTAATCATTCCAGTGAAGAGGCTCTCTCCTTGATATCCACTTCCAAAACTCCCACTCACTGACTTCAGAGCAAACCCAGCCTTGCTTGTACATGTGCACGTGTTGAACAAGCCCTCATAAAGTGCCTATCACATCATTATTTTGTTTAAACATTTTTATTTCTAGAGAGAATTTAAAATACACAAACATGTGATTCCATGAGGAAATGATCCAAAAGAGATTATAAATACAGCTATAAATGTCAAAGTTCTCAAAACATTTAACTGTCTCTATCTTCAGAAGAGACTGTTTACAGAGAAAACCCACGTCAGTGTTTTATTATCGTTATTGTGTGTTAAATGTTACAAATGTTACAAATGCAATCTGTTTGCCTTATATGTAAACCATAGTCTCCAAATATCTTTAAGAATCACCCCTAATAGTTGTACTCTTAGACAAAAGTATAATTTAGTAGGATATTAAGTAATCCATTCATTGCAGGAAAGGTTTTTAGGTTTCATACAACTCACATCAGAGACATCTCTGATGTCCCCAGAAATGAACATTTTGCAGGGGATCTTCACTCTGGACTCCGTGTTTGTGGGAGGGATTGGAACACAGAAAGATCAAAATACACACCTTTCCAAACTAGAGTTCTTGCAAACTAGGAATCAGGCAATTTATGTTTAATAACAATAACCACCTAAGGTTTTGTCCCCTCCACCACTATGTAATTTTAAATTGCTTGTTGCTACAAAGTGATGTCAAAGAGATCCCTACTAAAAGAAGTTCACATTCCTACCTGTTTTTTTTTATGGAAGAGGCTATATTCAGGAATGAATGAATCTGAGTTAGAAGAATGAAGCAAACAAGCACTGATGCTCTTGTAAAATATAATATGCCTAAATTTGACAGCATAAGTTAAAAATCCACAGCATGGAATGAATTCTCGTATAGAGGACTGGAGTAGCACACAACTAAAATTTGTCACGGATATTTAACTTGTTAGGAGAAATGTTAAGACTGGAAGATCTTTTTCTTTGGTCTACTTGAATGTTGATCACAGCTGTTTGCTGCAATTATGGAAAACAAAGTAATATTTAAATTTCAAAATTTCTTTTTAAAGGCTTCATAGGAATGTTGGACGTAATTTCTCCATAGTCACAGGAACCTCTGGGAGACATTTTGTCTGGAGAGTGGTCAGAGAACATCCATTTTATATTTCACAATCTGCAAAGTCTTTCCCTATATCCTCTACACTTATTTAAAGGCAACATCCACAAAAGTGTAATGTGCCACAAGGGGAGATCAGGAGAGGACAGGGACATCACCAGTGCACTAGCCAGTTGCAAGTGCATTTCCAAAAAGAAATACCTCTGGAAGAAGCTATATCTTAGTACCAGGAAAGCAAAATTCCTCCCAACTCTGTAACAATCTTATATAGGGAAAAAAAAATCCTTCCTGACTCCAGACCAAATCTGAATTCAAAGTTATGTAAACAGTAAATTATGTAAATACAGACCTGTGTGTCCTTTGTCTCCTTAATGTTATTGTTTTTCACCTTTCTTTATAACAGGAAGCAGAAAGGGTTTGAAGTGCACAGTATTTCAACATACTTCTTTTCGGTAGTGTCTGGAATGAGAGTGGTGCTACCAGACCCTTCAATTTCTTCAGTAGAAAAGGGTAAAGTTTTGCTCTTTAGCATTCACACTGATTATGCCCTAAACTTATAAGTGCACAGAGAAGAATAAACAGAATGTAAGAACAATCTGACCACAGCCCACCCTGGATCTGAGGCTCTACAGGAGCAGTACACAAAAGGGAGAAAATCTAACAGCTCAGGGGGGCCAAATAATTTGCCCTTCATTTTAAGTCATGAAATTTATTTATTGGCTAAGGCTAACTGGCCCAATAGTACAGGATTAGAGGTTTATAGGTTTATCTTCTGAAAGTGGAATGTTTAATTCCAGTTTTGATTTTACCCCAAAACAAAGTCTCTGTAATTCTGGTTTTACGATTTATTGGCTGCATTTTTCCTGAGATGAAAGTAGGAGTTCAGCAATCTGTTCTTGAAAATCCAGCATTTTGCAAGGATTCTCTGTCAGCAAACATGTGATAAGCAAAGACATTTTCTTGAGTTTCAGGCCAGTGGCTTATTCACAAGATATTTTCCTCTTTGAAAACAGGTCTTCGCTCTTACTCTGTTGCTCTATTGATCAATCTGTTTTGAGAAAGAGTGAGAGCTCAGAAAAGGAAATTTCTTTTTTACCACATTAAATTCACTGAATTTGTCTGAGCCAGACATGATTATCCTGCAAATGGAAAGGATTTTATCCTAAGTATCTTGTAAGCTTTCCTGGATGCTCCCACAACACACAGGGAAAGGAATCAGCTAAGCTACCAGAGGTTAACAACTTTGCAGAACAACACCCCATGGCAGAAGGAATGAACATGTTGCCTCCTGACATGTCTTTACCCACATCAGTGAATATTTTGTGTCTGTACTGGAAAAGAAAGTAGGGAAAATGACTGGATATTACCAAGGCAGAAGTGCAGGGAGCATGTGAAATACACAACCATCAGAGCAGCCTGTGCTGAGTATGTACATATGCACGTTTATTCCCACAGCACTCCAGAGGAAGTGCTTACCCTTCAGTGGGACAAGAAGAGGCCTGAAAAGTTTTGTCTTTCTCTATTTTTCCAAATGAATCAACTTTTTAAAGGATTTTCAAATCCTCTAGTCCATCCATGGAAAATTGATCCACATACAGAAATTTCCTTTAGAAATGTGGTGCACAGCAATAGTGAAAAAAACATTCTCAGCTCTGGTCTGTACTTCTTCAGGACTTCTGCAAAAGCCACATTAATTTTTATCCTGCTTGTGTCCATTGGGCTCTCTCGGGCTGAGAACTTTCAATAAATCTTTTTCCAGTTTAAAGAATGGTTTGATGCCTAGCCTGTGACTGAAAACATAAGAGCTTTGGTTGGTGGCCTCTCGCAGAGGTGCATAACATTGTAAATTAAAAAACAAAACAAAACAAAACAAAACCAAGACCAAACAAACAACAAAACCATTCACCATGACATTGCAAAGCAGGTCTAGCTTCCTACTGTACAGTTTAGTAACTCAGGTGTTCAGTACTAGCAAAGGTCTTGTTAGTAACAGAGAAAAATGAGATGGCTTCGATGCTTACAGAAGTCAGACACATTACCAAAACCTACTTGATCTTCAAAATAGTAACAAAACTTTATGAAGAACAGGCTGCTGTTATGGGACTGTCAGGAGTTCTTTTTACCCTCTGGTCTGGAAACACTAAACCAGTCATATCACTTTCACATTGGACAGAACAGAAAGTTCAGAGAATTTCTCAAAGAAGAGGATG
Source organism: Formicarius rufipectus (assembly GCA_013399695.1). NCBI lineage: Eukaryota > Metazoa > Chordata > Aves > Passeriformes > Formicariidae > Formicarius > Formicarius rufipectus. Next base: position 517,808 of record VXAU01000616.1, read on the forward strand.
GAGGGATAATCTCTCCTTCTCATCACTGTTCACAATCCCTGAAACAACTAAAACCAAAACAAATAGTTCTTCATTTCAAATGTTGTGCCCCAATTTCCCATACCATTTTATCAACCAAAGTTTTTTTTGAAGAATTTTGTTTCTCCAAATTCCCAAGATGGAAGAAGTAGAAGACAATTAAATGCACTTGAGTATATGTTCTTTCACTTTAGTTTGCAATTCTGAACAGATTATTTCACTTGCTGTGCTTCAACTTTCACTCTTGTGAAAACCAGAAAGAAGAGCTATTTACAGCAATTATTTCCCTACCTTCCATTCATGTCTAAAACAGTGACAAAAACATAATGGATCACTTTGTTCATTGAATAAACAACCCACAAATGCAACTTTATAAGGTATATTCCCAGGAAACAGATCTATAAACCTGGTAAATGCACCAAGACCCCATCAGGGATGTTTGAACTAAATCTTAATTTGTCATTCATGAACACTTCACATGCCCCTCTAAATGAGTTATGTACTGCATCATCGACAGGAAATATAACAGACTGCACATTGGAGATACCAAAAAGGGCTTGTGGGAGTGTTTTATTGAGCATTGCACAGGTGTTAACAATAGAGTGGGTAACACAGATCAAAGGATTGTGCAGAACCCACTTGGTAAGTTACAAATGGTTCTTCATCTGTCTTGTCTAGCAATTAATTGCATGTCTGCTCTGGCTCCTCTGTCCACCCTGTGAGTGATCCCTTAGCAGAATAGAGGTGAACAGCAGTGATGTCACTGCTAACTTGACTCTACAGCTTCAATTCCAGCTGTTTTTTATGATAATTTGCAGAAAGTTTCAGACTGACCTAAATTCTGATGGTGACAGGTCTAGCCATAAAGGAACCTTCTCTAAACCAAACTCAATTTCCCACTTTCATCCTTCCTTCTGCATAATGGGGGTGGCACAGTGCCAGTGAAAGATAGTCCAAATGGACAGCATCTCAGCATCATGATGAGACTGTGTACTCAAGTATCTGAAGGACCTCTCAGCAGTGCAAGCCAGCTGAGATAGAGTAAGGAGGGAGTCATCACTCAGTTTAGCAGGATTGCTTCCAGGCCTCTAAAGGACATCTCATAGGAAAGCTGGATGGTGGTTAGTTTTCAGATATAGATGTTTCTCCATAACAGTCACTGATCTATGTGACGAGGGAGATTTGAGGTTACTAGGTGATTGACATGTTGCTATGGTACCCTAGTAACTGTACATCCACCCTCTCAATCTTCCCTTCCTCCCTCCTTTTCCATCCGCACTGGAGCTGTAATATCTATCCTGATTATCATATGAGTGTGTGAAAGACTGAATGACCGGAGTCATAGTGTTGACCTCAGTAAATCAGAAGTTAGTAAATGTTAGAACTCTAATTTAATCAGCTCTGGGGTTTTGGGTTTTGTTGGTTTTTCACATTTTGCAGACTTTCTCCCCAGTTTCCTGTATGCTTGAGAGCATTCCTTCAGATCTATAGTCATGGTGGCAAGTGCTGGGCAGTGGGCTGAAACAATTTTATCTTGAGGTGTTAAAATAAAAGTGCATTACAAACGGCAGTGACAAGGTTTTAGTACTGGCAGTCTTTCTGAAAGAAGGATGTGAAAAATGTCTGCCCACTGGGCCCAGAAGTTGTCACTGTACTGACTGTGCTACAGAGGCACTTGTGTTTTTTGAGACCAAAGAAACAGATGGAGGCAAAAACACTGATTTCCATGTCTACATTCTGTTAACATCTTCTCAGCTTAAAGTTCGTTTCACGTCCTTGAGCCTTCCAAATAGCACAGTAATGAATATGGAAACAGAGTGCATGTTTTTGACTCAGCATCAACAGAGTACAACTCAGTACTCCATGAAAAGTACAGCCAAAGAGCCCTCCTCCTAAAGGTTATTATTTTTGTCTGCAGAACAGACTCGCATAGCAGGCATGACATCTAATATACTAGGCATTGCACTGACAAACCCTGGGGGCAATTTTTACTCTGAAGACCTTACAGAAAACATGGGATTGTTTTGCTTGTTTTAAAAATGAACAACAGAGGCAAGCAATGATTGGGGGACTGCATCCCATTCCAGTGTTCAAACCACAGGAATTGTCTCTTTCTCATACCTCCTACATGTAGGAAATATTGTCTGATTGCTGACTCACAGTATTTGAGCAGTAAAGTGAGGCACTTCAACTGGAAAAGTCCAACCTACTAACACACAGGGCAAGGAAATGGAAACATTGAATCCAGGCACTTGCATTTTGAAGTTTAAAAGAGGATTTTTTTTCTCAGTCTATTAATTTGTTCTTCCAATCAGCCAGTCCCACAAAGGTGTAGTTCCCCAGGCACACACCCTGCTAGCAAACCTGCACGTGCAGAAGGTCCCTCCTTATGCTGTATGCAAATCCTTCTGGAAGCTGGGAATCATTTGACTTATGAGGTTCCTGTCTCCTATACCCAAATCATTCATCTAATTTACATGCATTCAGCTGCTTGTTTGTTTGCTTAGCATGCTAAATATCAGTTTTTAGTGATTCACCATCTATATATGCTCTTTACAGGATGTGCTCATGTGTTACACAAAGGCTGTTTCAGTGTTTACCTCCCACTGACTCCCTGGAGAGGATCATGATGAGGTCTCCTATGCACCATGTGAAGACTTATTTCCATGCTGTATACCATGTATGCCAGTGTGCTTCTTTATCAACTCTTACTGTAGGGCTGATGTCTTTGTTCTGTGGTTTTCTTTCACTTCTTTTATTGGAATATAAGATACTGACATTATTTTGCATGCTTTGTGTTCACCAAAACAAATTACGAGCCGTACACACTACAGGAAGGTGAGTGGGTCACAGAATTGTCTCACATACTGCTAGATATCACTGAAGGAATAGATTAATAAATCCTTTCAGGGAAAATGGGTCTCCAGCCAGAGCTGCGGCATAATTTTGGGTGACATATAACTTTAAAAGTTAAGTCAAACAAAAAGTTGCTCTTAAAAAAAGTTATCAATCCTCTAGAGTGGAATTAAGGAAAAGATAGTTTCCTTCCCCCCCCCCCCCATAAAATCTTTCAAATTTTGGAACACAATGCTTGAAAAAAACATATTTGCATTAGGGACCTTGGAAAAAACAGCTAGACTTTCAGAGGTGATTACTTAACTTTCCACTGATGATAACAGGGTTTGGATCAGGCCCTCTGTTTGTACATGCCTTGTAGGTAAACAGAAACTTTAACATCTACTGCTTGTAATCCTCTAGTACATGCAGAGAACAAAATTCACCATGTGAAGTAAAGAAGGAATAAAATAAACATACAGGTCATGCTTGCCAACAAAAGCAAACAGCAGGCCCTCCAAAGCAGCCTAAAAAGCTGCCTGTGAACCATTCTAGAGTCTCGGTGCTGTTTTAACATCACAAACCCCTTCTGGGACTACCATGGTCATTGCTGCAAGAAAAATCATTTTCATTTGGTAACTAAATATGCTGTATGTCAAGCCAATGCCTAGATTATCCTTAAACACCTTTGACCCCAGGGAAATTGAAATTTAACCTTTAGGGATATTGCAGTTGCCAGTTCCAAATTACCATTGCCCTTATTTTAAGTTCCATGTTTGATAGACTATGTGACCTAGTGTAGATAAGATATGATTGTGTCTGCTCAAAAGTAAATGATTGTTTCACAAGCTGTCCTGGGACCTGATCAATGTGTTAATGTTGTATCTCGCAGAGTTGATCGATCAAATAAAGAAGAAAAAGAGAGGTTTTCTTCCATCTGCTTTCATAGGGTACCATTTCAGACTTCTCCTTATTTACAGCTGCAGATAACATGACTGACAAGAGAGGTCCAAAAAGCTTTTTCCTGAAGAAAAGTTACTCCACATATTTGGAAAGAAAAAGACATTATCCACTCACACTCTCTTGAAATCCAGAGGACAGAAATGAATGGTTCATATGGTGTCTCTCTAGCTACTGAGTAGCATCTCTGCTGTAATGTTGTCCACAGGGTAAATGTAATCTTACAGGATAGTAGTAGAGTATAAACACCAGACTAAGTTCCATAACACTTATATTTAGGGCAGTGAGAACTGGCAGAACATAACACTTATATTGAGGGCAGCAAGAAAAAGACCTACACCGTATAAAAGCCTGGAGAAAAAGCAAAAGGATGCTAGAATTAGTAAGAATCTCTATTTACCCTTCAGCTGTCCCCTCTTTTCTATTAAAGCTTTGGGGGGAAAATGACAACAGTTCATCTATTTTATTAACATCTTTTCTTCCCAGGAGGATTAGATGGGTGCAGACAGTAAGGATAGAGAAGATTATTTTAGGCTAGTACCTAGGGTATTAATTATATACCTAGGGTATAATTAGGGTATAGCTAAGAGTCCTGGGAAAATTATAGGAAATGGAAAACCAAGGCTGAATATTTGAAAAAGTTATTTCTGCCTCTACTGAGATCTAGAGCTGCCCAAGAGAAATGTTCATTGTTTTCCATATGTAAAAAAGTGATAAACTATAAATCGGGAAATATACATTTCTTGGTTTTTCAAGACATGCCTCTCATGTTAAGTCCTAGATGATCCACATCTGTTGGTGTGCTCTGGTTTTCACTCTTGTCTTGTTTATATCAGAAAAATGAGAAAATGGGATTGAGGTTTAAAAGTTGTTCTGTGCTTGAAATCCAGAATCAATTTTTTTTTCCATGCATCCTTTCTGCTGTTGTTATGGCTTCAATGGCAATTGCTCAGCTCTCTTCCCCTCAGTGTCTAACATATGTTCTAGGGCAAATGCAAGCTCTGCTGGGTATTACATCACAAGAAGCAAACTTTCCATGGAAGGAAGATGGTCAGGATGCAGGAAAGTCTCTCCTGTGTCTAATCTTGGGGATTATCTGAAAATGGTAGGACAAATTCAAGAGGATGAAAAGGAGGAGAAAAGGAATGAGTTCCCCTTTCTGATACTGTAGGAAGGCTGGTCAGGATGAAGCCACCACTCATTTGGCTGTGAAAAAGGCTGTATTCTGATATGCCATCTATCATCTTGCCCAGCCAGTGGCATGGATATAAACAGAAACCCTTCTAACTGCATTAGCTACAGAGAGGGAGGAATTACAGGAGCAACATCATGGTATCGTGGTTATGTGCTTCAATACCTCCTTTTGCTGAACACCAACTCCAGAGCCCAGCCCACTAGTAAACTGCAATCCACTGATCTATCTGAAGATCCCTGAGGTCCTACCACATGCTCTACAATCATCCCTTAAAACTGTCCAGGAGCTTGGAGGCTCCAATCTGCCCCAGAGTGGGAACAAGGGGATCTGGGTGAACCAAAGACAAAAGATATGAAATGCCCTTTTAATGACCATGGGACTTTGGTCTGTGCCACTGGTATTGACCAAGATCAGATAGCTTGTGTGCCTTTTCCTCTGGTGGCACCCAGTAGGGCATGCCACTTGTTTAATCAGAGAATTTTGACTACAGAGAAAAGGGAAGATCGAAAATTATAACCAATATTTTGAACTGCAGGAGAGTGTACCTGTTTTTCTCTTGTTCTTTTCAGGAAGATAATTGCTGTCATCTTTCTAGGAGAGAGTACCCTTACAATTGAATATCAGGAATTTTATAACATGTCCTAAAAATGATTTGTTTATCATTTTGGGTTTTCCTGTTGTTCCTCTCCTCACTGAACTGATTTGCTCTAGAGAAACTAAGTGTACTGTACATAAACAGCTAAAGCAGAAACTACCTTTCTTTTACTCCAGATTTTTACGTATGTTTGTAATGACTTTCAATCAGACACAATCTGTAGTTATAATAAAGCAGTGGATGTTTATTATTATTGCTATTACATTGTTATTATTGCACTATACACTATTATTATTAAATTGTAAACTTGAATTTTGTGGTGCATATATACAATTCTGTGTTATTTGCAGGTGTTTGGGGGTCCATTTACATAAAACACAGAACTGATGGAGTTTTCATGCATCATATAGTGAATTTCACTTTGTAGATTTGCTTTACAAGAGTACTGTCACTCATTTTTAATTACCTTTGTAATTTGCTCTGCCTCCAGTTGGTCAAAATTTTAATTTAAGGAAAGGATTCAGTGTCTAAGAGATGCTGATGGATCCTGCCAGTGAATCCCACTGCTTGTGGGAAGTACTGATTGATATTCAGAGCTTTAACACTTCCCATTTTGCTGGAGGAGGAGCTTATCACAGGCATTCTAGCTCTTTGGTCGCTATTTTTCACTTTTTTACATCCCAACCACGTGTGTTGTGTCATGCCACAGCTACAGCACTGAATTCCTCATCAGAATGCTCTCTGAAAGCAAGATAATACTTCCACAGTCTCAGTATTTACTATGTCCTCCCAGAGGTAAAACATCAGCTGTGGGGATTGACAGGACCTACGTTCTTGTTTTGTGCTTTTTTCCTTGGTGCAACAGAAATAAAACTTTGAGAAAAGAGAGGGCAGTAGTTTAAGATTGTACATCTTGCCATGCTTTGAGACAAATACTGCTTAGTGAATAGACAGATTTCAAAACCCTCTGAGCACCTATGCAGGTTACTGCATGAAGAGCAGGAATCGTCTCTGCTGAGATCCCAGGTCAGTAACGGTTTTGAAGGGTTTCCAGGCACACTCACAGGACTGTAGAGGACAGCAAGTCACAAGGCACACAGATATGAACTGGAGCTTCTACATGTGAAGCTGACCAGCCCTGTTCTTTTAGTTCTGGGTTACAGATAATCCGTCTAATAGATGGGCATTTGCTGAACAGGATCAATCGAGGGGATATTTGAATATCTGGAATGGTTTGACCTGTGATTGTGTTCCCTTCATGATGATGTTTATCACTCCCAAATGCTTGCTTCCTGCTTTATCTACCAGCTCTTTCTCACCATGTCCGTTTTAGCTGGTTGAAGTTTATATACTTCAATCATGTTCAATCGAACAGCCATTGCTTAATTTAAAAACTTCCTGCTGGGCTGAGCAGAAAGCCCAGAAAGCAATGCACGTACACTTCCTCCAGAACCACAGAGAGAGAGAGACATTAGAAACTGTCCCTTTAATGCTCACATTTTCAGCAGCTTTCTCCAGCCACCTAAAGGCTTAAACTTGTGTCTCCTTCTGAATAGAGCTGACATGGGCCATGGCAAATGTGGCACTGGAGCAGTGAGAGTTTCTGATAATCTTGGTTTTCTTTTTTCTTCCCTCAAGAAAGAAATTGGTGTGTATTTTATTGACTTTTGGCAAAAGAAAGCAAACAAACAGCTATAGTGAAAAGGTGGAACCTAAAGGCTGGAGCATAACAGCAGCTTCTGGCAGAGAGCTTCAGAAAAAGCTCAGAGGTTCCAGGGGTGGGAGTGCTCTTTCACTGTTTCTTGAAAACTTGAAAAGTAAAGGACAATGAATTTAGTCTTCAGACTGATTATTTCTGTTAAAGCTCACAGTAGAGTTAAGGGTGGCTCTGTGAAAAGCTTGGGTACTTTTGCTCCCCAAGTCCCCAAGAGGAGATGCCACCACAGACTGATGCCACATGTGTGACAGCCTTGGGGAGCAGGGAGACAAAGGAAACCCTAAAACTCAGCTCAAGGGAGTGAAAGCAGCAATGTAGCAAATCACTTCAGCATGGTGAAGGCCTGGTGGAGGACATGCTGGCAGCCCAGGGCTCCAGGGAGCTGTGTGGAAGACCTGGTGAGGAGACCAACAGGTAGTAACTAAGGTGAGCAGCCATAATGGAGGGGAGCAATGGGATTGGGACCAGTAGTTTTATGGCTGAGGTGGTGCATCCTAACACCCAGAGCTGAAATAGTTGTGGAAGTGCTACACCTCCATGAGGGTTATGGCTGGAGTAGGAAATCAGTGACATATCACCTGTTTGGTCTCTCATCCTTTCCAAGGGAAGGCTTGGACTGTGCCCAGCTTGCTCTGGAGGCTGGTAATCAGCCATAGGGGATTATTAATATGCTTATATTTTCCTTCTATTTTTTTTGTTCCTTTCTTCCTTTTTCAATAGCTGCTCTACCATTTCATCCGTGTGCTTAACACATGGCATGTGAGTGGGGAAAAAAGGAATGCCCCATGTGCACCCAAGTTGTGTATATTACGAGATTTCTGAGTTTGGAGTTTATACCAGGGCTTAAACATTTCAGGAAGAATTCCCTAGAGGTCCCTCACTACTGCCAAACACCATCCTGGCAGATGGGCTGCAACTCCTTGACTTGATGCAAGTGAGTGGGAAGACATGCCTGCACAGCACGTCATGGCCCTGATGCCTCCTGGCACTCACAGTGCTCTTCAGCAGCAGCCACTGTGCTGCTGGGCTAACCCTACCCAGCAAGGGCAGTGCTCCCAGAGAAACTCTCCTGGCATGTGGCTATTGATCTCACCAAGTGTTACTGTAAATGATCACTTACACCATGATCTGTAATCAGGATGAAGCAGAGATTTATTGAAGTTCCCCTTCTCAAGAGCCAGGGGTATTTATCTGAATTCACTGGGCCCCCATTTGCCTGGTAGCAGGACTGTGCAGATTCTCAATCACTGCCTTTATTATTTTTGCAGCAACAGACTCTTTTCCTCTTGAAGACTGGAAGGGCAGAGGCCTCCAAAACAAAAACCCTTGTCAGAGGTTAAAAAAGCCCCAAACACTAATTAAAATAAATAACTAGGGACACGGTGAGAATGTTTGCCCACTTGGCAGGTTCTTGCAAGCTGCATTTTTCAACATTCCAGAAAATAATCACTGAAATTCCCCCCACAACTTTTTTTTTTTCAAGCATCTACTTGCAAAGTCCTTTCAGTAGCATCGTAGTTTCTCTTAAACATTTAGCACATCGCTGTTTGCAAAGAAGCAGAGAATATTTTCTTAGCACAGTCTAAATTATTTGAAGCTTTCTGCTAAAATAACAAATTAGTGCTCACCTTAGCCAAACCCACAAATATTTGTACAATTAAGCAGTAAGCTTTGTAGTCAGAGTAGGAAAAACATTCCCTCGTATTTTGTGGCGCCAAACAGATTTTTTTTTGTCCCACTAGAGTAAGTTAGATTAACCAATCTGATAAAAAGAGCAACACTGAATGTATCAAACAATAAATTAAAGTCTACGTTTTTAGAAATGCTTAGTTCATTAGCTTTGACATTTGGAAAGGCTGAAATGCAGTGATGGAAGATAAGGTCTTATCCGGCAATTATACCTATGGGTTTTAGAGGATTAGAGAGGGCAACTGTAGCATGCTGATGGGTCAAAACCAAGTTAACAGAAAGCAAGGGAAGTGGCATGCTGCCTTCAACTATGCCTGTTAGAAATGGCTCTCTTTTAGGTCTTAGGTCAGTTATGTAAGTGACCTGCACTCAGTCTTCATGTTGCTGCCTCCTGCTCGTTGTAGGCAGCTGGGCAGAAGGTAGAGGTGAGAATAATGAGCGTAAAAAGGGAAAGGGGTGAGATGAACTATTTCCTCAACTAAAAGCAGACCCAAGAAAAACTCCAAAGCTGAGGGCACTGTGCCAGCAGAAAGATTTCAGCACAAGCCTGACATGCCAAAGAGTGCTTTCTGCATGAGGAAACGGGGAGCCTCCGCTGTAGGTACAGAGCAGGTGTGTGTGTGGATCCTGCCTTCCCTGGCCTGCAGGACATCACTTTGGCAAAGACCTCCTTGCTGGAACAAGACAGTAGCGGGATTTAAGCTGTGTGTCAGTGCCCACTTAATTTAGTTTCATGTGATGTCTGAGAGGTAGTAAAGGGGGTCACTGATCATCAGATGTGAATGTGCTATTTTATGTAAGATACATCATTCCTTTATTGATAGATATAACTTGTTCACTCTCTCTGTAATTCACAAAGGACAAGTGAAGGCCAAATATTGCAAAAGTAGTTTTAAAGTGAGGCTTGTAGCCCCTCAGAAGGGCATAACCCCTTCCCTCTAACACCATTTCTCCTTTAAAAGAAACAGTGCTATTTTGTGGAAAGTGTTGACATACCAGAAACTATTCCATTGCTTTAATATAGAATTTCAGCCTTTCTGTTTCCAGGGATATTTTCATAAAGACATGGTCTTTATTGCTTGAGAGATCATCTGCTCCTGCTGCTTATTCATCACTTGCAGCCATATAACACATAGTCCTCTGTGACATCATAATCATCTCCAGAGCAACTAATTATGATGCCACAATCACAGGAGTGACTTCAAGTGAGGAATAAGCAGCAGGAGCAAATGAACTTGCTAAGTAACAAATAGTCTGTTTTCAGGCAAATATCCCTAGTAATAAAATAGGAGGAGGGGGGAAACACACAGAAAACATGACACATGTCCAGAAATGTTCATAAATAGAACATTTAACAAAGTTTTTCACAAATGCCTCTTTGATGTCACATGCTGTAACTAGCTTCTCGGGGCCAAATTCTGAAAAACTGGAATAACTCCAAGGATTTGAGTCACTTGGATTGGCAAGCAAGCAAAATGCACCAGATTACTTCAGATTTGCCCCAGTGCAACTCAACTTACTATCAAAACAGAATTGAAGTGACGTTACAAGGGGCTTTTAAATTCAGATTAGGCAAAAGACAAGGAAATTGATCAGAACTGATAATTCTCAAACAATGGCTTTAAACTGATTTAGTTAGAATTTGGTTTTGTAGAGTCAATGGTTGTGCATACACAAGCATGAAAGAGAAACCATGCTTTTACCTGTGTTACTGAGCTATTGTAGTCTTGAATGATGACCCTGAATAAGAAAATTAAAAGGGTAGCGGTGACTCTAGCAAGAAAATACCATTACAAACCTCAGGTTTTCCTGTGGATGTGCTTAGTTTCAAATAAAGGGAGAAAAAAAAAAAAAAAAGGGAAACATATTTTGGAACTGAAGACTGGGGGAAGAAGTAGTGCAGTTGTTGCCTTATTTTTTTTTTTTTTTAATTTACAAGAAGTATACTCTGTATTGAACAACAACAGATGTCCTAGGAGTGAATGTAGAGCTGTAATTCATTCTCAAGGCTTTGCGGCTGTTCATAAACTGCTCAGGCGCTGTCTGACATCAGCAGAGTCCTGCAAGTGAATTACAGTCCCCTACTCACACTGGGGCCATACATTATTGGATGCAATGGGCAGCCAAGACACAGTTGGCTCATGTCCCCAACTGGTTTGCAGCAAACTGGTAGTGAAGAAAAAAAATTCATTAATCAGAGGTACTTTTCCTAAACACCTTTGTTACTCATGAGATCCATTCTAAAACAAGTGTTGGTATTTGCAGACTTGCCTGCATTAACTTTAGGATTTTCTGCTAGCATAGGAGCAAGGAACTTTGGGGCCCATGTTAAACCTCCAGGAGAACATGATGTCTGAATTTCATTCATTTCTGCCTGTGCGACACCATGAGAGTAGGAAAAGACATTAGTGCCCACAAAACGGTCTGGGGAACAGGTGTTACAGGCAGTGGCAGGTTAAAATAGACCTGGAGGCTCCAAGAAATAGCCATTTCCAAACTACTAGAAAATAGCCCAGATGGTAGATATTCTGATATCAGTGAAACTTTAATACTATCTCATAAAGATTTAAAATGCAGCTGAGTTTCAGCACAGTTATAAACTCACATCTTACAGTCATACCAAAAGCTCCCTTAATATAATATGGCTGCTTGCACTAAAAGCAACTTAAGCTAAGGATCACTAGTAAATCAGTTGTTTTATGCTCAGTTCCACTGAAAAAGTATTTCCCAGATGTAGCAACTTTGTTCTCAGCATTTTTCTTCTGGGATTCAAGTAACACACAATCCCTTCTCATCTTGCTATATATCTAAAATATTACATAGTGCAAGAAAATTTGGCCAGCATTCCTCACTTGAAAGGAATATTCACTTTATTTCAGAATTCTTAGTAACTAGAGAAAACCTCCCCACACCTCCAGAAAAGCCTTTAGTACCTAGCCTGTCCTTAAGTCCCACTGCCACATGTCCATCATCACCAACCCTGAGAGGCTGATTTTGAAGCCATCTATCTGGAAGAAACACAGCTGAAAAGAGTGGGAGGAAAGCAGTGACTCAGCACTATAAACTTTAGCTTAGTTTCCTTTCTTTTTATTTACACTTCACTGTTAAGAATTTATCCAGAAAGGTTGAAGTGAGAAATATGGCAAGAATCAGGGCAAAAGTCAAAACTATAACAAAAATTAATGATTTTGTTTCTTTGTTAGTTTGTTTCCTTATTTTGCTGGGATTTTTATTTTAAAAACTATTGAGGAAGGATCGGACTATTAAAGCCTATGTTTTAGGTGAGCCTGTTAATATAGACCAGGTAGTTGCTGGGAATAAACTAGGGAAATACTGTGATTGATTTTATTGACATGTTGGAGAGTTATATTTTAACTACTTGTTTTCAACACAAAGGAGCTGGTGTCAGGCATCTGATTTGGAAGAGGAGAGAATTAGCATGCTAATGTAATTCATGGTCAGATGACACAAAGTCAGAAGAAGTTGCAAATCTCAGTGAAGATAGAAAAATTACAATAGGCTATAGAGAGGGTAGAAACATTGTCAGAAACAGTATAAAGGGATTCAGTGTGGGGAAAAACAGTAGCTCAGACAGAACAATGGAGGCAAGTGATCCAGAACATTGAAATTCAATGGAAAGCCAAAATATGGAAAGCAATTGCTCTGTAAAAAAGGAAATGTTGTTACTGGGCAATGATTAGATATGGGTTTGAATTGCAAATAAATCAGCCAAAAAAATAAACAAACAGAAAAAGGACAAGTGCAAGATCAAGCTGTACATGTCAAAGTGCAACACGAACAGAGAGAGTAGTTCTTAGAAAACTGGGTTGCCTCTTCCTTTCTGAATGTCACACCAACAAAGGTAAAAAAAAAGAATCCTATAAGTCATTAACTTGGAGTCTTTCGTGAGGAACTCCAGATTTATTTTATCTGCTATCCTCCAATGCCTTACAGTCAATGAGGGACTATTCCACTTTGATTTGAAAAGTGCTCTTGCCCAAATTCAGTCCAATAGACTCAAATTCATTGGACCAACCTAAGGCGTGACTCTCCCCATCCTTGTACAAGAGCCAGGTGTTCTTCCAGGTACCTTTGTTATTAAACAGTGTCTCTGCTGACATCCCCATATCAAATAACTACTGCGGGGTTTTTTTCTGGCTTGAAGAAATACACTTGTCTCAAACCAGTCATCTGCATGTTAAGCTGTATTTAGAACAAATAATTTTAAAGCAAAACAACAACAGAAACAACAAAAGAGCCATGCTGATTTTTTTCTAGATTTTTAACAAAATGTTTGATGTGGAGATTTCCAAACAATTAATGTGAAATTGGGGATTGTTATTCCCACGATTTATTTACCATCTATAGAGAACTCAGCTGTGCTGCTGCTGCTGCTGTTACTTTTTCCTTTGCATTTAGAGTTGAAAATTGATAAGCTCTTGTTGGTACATGAATTAAAGTGTGCTGGAACTGCAAGGTTCAGGCTGTAACAGTGTGAAACTGTTGTTTCAACAAAGACATGCAGAAGAGGCTAGCTTGGGGTCTTTTTGATTCTTTTTCTCCCTAATACATTGTGTAGTGTTGGGAAGGCCTGAAGAGACATTTTTAAAACATGACTTGCTTTCCTGGTAAGGAAGGTAGTGCTGTTCCGACAACAGGAACAGGCAGATCACCCGTGTCCAGGGACTGTTTCTTGTGGCCACTGCTCTCTCTTCAGTTCAACACTTGCATTTAAACAGTCCATCCTCAAACCTCATTTCCTCTTGTAGGCTTCATGCCCTAATCTAGAAAACTGAAGCAGTGAACTTGTGGCATGCTCCATTTGTATCTAGAAAGTGCAAAACAAACAAAACAAGGCAAGTAGCCAATTTTCTTAGAGCACTGTGGGCTTGCTGTCAAAAAAGTTGCTTTCATATTGAGATAAAAAATGCCCAGGTTGCAGCAGATGTTAGGATTAACTTGCAGGATACCCTGAATTTTTGTTTTGTATAGCTTAATAGAAAGAGATTTGTGCCAGCAACAACGCATATCATGTGAGCTTTAGTAGTGGGGAACATTTTCATTTCACATCTTATCTGAATAGCTATCATTTTGTTCCAGTAAACCCATCTCAGTGGGGGAGGGAGGGAGGGTCATTGTAGGTCCATTGCAGACCATGCTGACTCTTCTTCAACCTCACCTCCAGCTCCTGGGCCACTTCAGGCAGTAAATCTTGGTCCTGTCTTAAGAGACTTCTTTGGTTACTGGTTTCCATATAACAAGATTCACATGGAGCTGAAAATTTTGACCTCTTTACACTGGGCTTTCTTTGGAAAAGGCAAATCTCAGAGGGCAGGGCCCCAGCTACTTTCTGCTTGCTCCAGCCAGAGTCTGGCCTTCCCCAGCCACAAGCTTTCTATCCATATAATAGTATAGAGCGAAGCAATGCAGAGATTTGTGGCAGAACTCAGAAAGAAATAAGATATTTTGTTTGTCTGTGCTTTCCTTAGCTAGAAAAGCATTTTAATTTTTTTTTCAACCACTGCTTCTAAGAATCCTATTTCCCTTGTCTCTTGTTTTAATACCGTAGGGCTGCTTTTAATGGTGGCAATGTAGTCAGAATTAGATCTAATAACAGCCTTCGTATAGAGAATCCTAGATGCAGTGTCACATAAATAAACCAGACTGGATATTCTACAAAATTGTAAAAATGAAATAAGGAAGGTGTGAAGTTAGGGGAATGATTTATGTGTGGAAAACTGGAGCCAAGAATATTGTTATGGGCCTGGCTCCTAGAGGCAAGATTTGTTAGCAGAAACTGTCTCTAAATATTTATGCTCAGCTAAATAATTGCTAAATAATTCCAGTTCTCATCTGGAAATTCAGGATCAGGCCTAGCTCGAATGGGTGGCTGAGTAGGATGGTATATTGGTGTTTTATACAGCAGTCCTCATACTCAATGACACTTGTAACTTTCAGGATATAATTAATCTTTTATAAAGTGCTCTTCATGGTCTGTCATTGGAACATGACTTTTAGAAGTATTTCTTTAAAATAAATGAAGCACTTAAAAGCAATATATTTGGTGTTATTTATTTGGGAATTAGTGAAGAAAGTTGTGCTTTTCTTCTCTGATTATGTACTCTGCTTTTCATGAACTCTATTTTTGTCAGTTAACAACTTTGTGTGTGAGAGTGAGATTATGCTATTACTGTCATTATTTAGGCTTCCACAGCTTAGGGACAAGATTTTTTTTAATGTTCTTTTTAGCATGTTGGCTAATACTTACTGCGCTCAAGATTAATGGTGGGCTCCCTGTAAGGAGTTTTTTATAGAGAGACTCTAGGAGAAATTACCTCTTATGAACATACAGGGAAGAGAGAGCCTCATCACTCAATGCAGCTGGGAGACAGACATCTACACTACAATATTCTTGTATTTTCCTCATCTCAGAGCAGTGTTATAGTGATGTGGCAAAAGGGACTATTTTGAGTTTATGATCATGAAACAAAGAAACATTTTAAAGGGACCTTGTCAAGATTGGGAATTTTTATATTGGTACAAGCCCTCCAATGGACTGGCTTTTGGTTACCTCTGTCCACTCTCCTAGACCATGCCTTCCTCCCCACAAGACCCCTTTGGTAAATCTGTTGAAACAACCCACTGCTGGGATTAATAAAAAACCCCGATCTCAGCAAAAGGAAAGAGAACTCCTTCTGGGCACTCAGCACAGGACTGCCAGGGAGCAGGTGGACATTATGGGCTATACTAAACAAATGCTGTGTGATCTGAGAGTTAGGGACACCAAACAGTGTGATCTTGGTATCAATGAGTCAATGACTTAGTGTTTTCAAAAACTCACCCCTTATCCTCAGAGGTGATGTGGCGTTGGTCTTTCCTGGGAAACAGATGCCAGGAGCTTGATATACTTTTCCCAAATAGAGACTGGGGGATTTGTCCAGACTTTCACATGCTTTGATCTGTAACTCACTGACACCACCACGATTCTGGATAAACCTGTCATAGGTTGTCATAGTAGAACAAAAATCTTTCTTTGTCTTCCCTTCTCTAAAATCCCTTTTCTGCAGTTCTGGACTGCCAGAAGCACTCCCTCTCCAAAGGAAGGAGAGTCAGTTCTCTGATGTGTACAAGTGAGTAGCCGAAAAATGTATCCTAAAAATTTAAGGCTTTTAATCTCCTTGACTCTAAGACATTATTTGATTTATGGAAGATAGATATCTTGTATTGCTTACATGGAAAAAGCAGCACCTATTTTCTGAACCAGACATATTTTGAATATTTATGCAGAAACGGCTCCTTTATGCAATTTGAAATGTTCCTGATCTAGTTTAATCAATTAAAACAACATTAAATTCATTTGAATATCTCAGCTCTTTCTCTTATCAATAGAATTCTCAAATGTTTTCTTTTCAGAGCCCAAGGTGATGAAAAATAGATTCATTTACTATATTACTTCTTATAATTGTGGCTCCAAGATTTTTTTTCCTTAATTTTGAAGCCACAAGAAGACTTTATGTGGCTCTAAAACTGCTGTTGGTTTTCATACCACAATACTCAAGGGCATATCTCTCCTTCAGGCTGCTATTGTTTGCAATCTGGAGATAAAGGCACACTTGATAAAACTCTTTTAATGATGTTAATATTAATACTTTGCTGGAATACTTTATCCTCTAGTAATAGCTTTAAAGAGTTTGTTGAGATTTTGTCATCTCATACATTTTAATAGAAAATTAGGTTTGTGATTAAGAAGAAAAATACATCTACCTGTTACTTTATTTTACTTACAGTGTCATATAACGGCTGCCAGTGGAGTAATGTATACCTTGTGCCATATGTAGCTCAGCACTCATGGTGAATACTTGATGCTTCAGACAGAAAGTGAGGTGCAAACTATCCATGAGCATTACCATAGGCCATGCTGTTCAGTGTTTGTCCCTTGGGAATCTCTGTGTGGAGGTAAGGGCAGGGAGTGAAACACTTTTGTCTGAAGGAGAACAAGCTCCCAATTCTGTAGGTAACACAGCTGCCCCAATTCTCTCTTTGCAGAGGGAAGGTCATTTTCTGATCTGTAAGCCAGCAGCTCTGTGTAGACTCTGGAGTTAAGCCAGGAACTCATAGTTTGTCCCTTTCTGCTCCTTTGGAAAGCTTTTATGCTTGAGGAAGTAGGAACAGCAAATTGAGGGCACTTAGTTGCAGGACCATGGTGAGGAAGGAAAAAGAGTTTCCATCTGTGGAGGGCTCTGTCATCTGGAAACACCCTGGTAACTGTGTGTGATTGCAGCTGATGAAGTAATGCAGTGCACCTGTGGAAGGAAACAGGTTAGTCCCAGGACATGGAGACCTCTCTTGGCTTCAGCTCCTGCATGCAGCACAGTGTGGCATCTGGATCATTGCAGTGGGATCATCTCTCATAAAAGCCAACATAAAGAAAGAGTTTGGGGCTGCTAAGTGCTTAGAGATTTGCCTTGACTGCTGCATGTCTAAGAGCCACAAAATACACTTTACTGGCTCCTTTGGCTTCCATTTCTAACCCCCTTTTCCTGTATTTGTCATGCATCTCCTAAGTCTCAGCCATCTTCTGGGCTTTAGGTTCAGGTAGTCACAGTCACATTTCATTACATTGCCTGATTTAGAGATAGGAGTACTGATTCCATTAGCTATTGAATCTGCACCCAGTTCTCCAGCAAGTATACAAGCAGGCTAAAGTGGAGGCTTCATTAAAGGGACCTAAGTCCCTACATGAGAAGTTCTTCTAAGGGTTATAGCACTGCTTGCTAAAAGGTTTCTTAAGGAAGGTGTAAGCAGACCTGCTTAAGGGAAATCTTATCTGTCAGTGTTATCCAATTCTATCAATACCTGTCAGGAAGGAGGCAGCACTTGCCAAATAGGTCAGATTTACTCTCATGCTGGAGAGTGGGGCATCAACCCCTGGTCCCCTGGGCAGAGGGCAGGGCTGCTCTGCCCAGAATGGGGCTGCAGCACAGTGGTGTGAGCGATATCACTATCCTTGCACAGGTCAATCACTTTGGATGCTATTGCATCCCCAGATGCATAATTTATTGTGGCTGCCACGTGAGGGCTAGTGAAGACAGCCAGAATGAAGTGCTGTAACAGTAACAGCCTTGGTAAATTGAGTAGTGATGGGCCTGAGCAGTAAGAGTTTGATATGGATCTGAATTTTGAGCAGCTCGAGTTCAAGGGAACTGGGATCTTGGTTTTGGGCTCTGTCCCATTTAGAATTACAGCAAATGAACCCATCACCATTTTGAACCCAGTGTTTCACACTGTGATAGTGGCTGTGGGAACACTTGATCAGCTGCTGTCAGTTTGAGCAATAAATTGGCCAGCTTTGTGTCAGCTGATGAAAATGCTACAGGAAAAAGTGAAGGCTTTAAATGTCCTTGGGCCTTTTTCTCTCAGGCCAAAAACCAAAAGATATTTACAATAATATAAAGAAGAAAGAATTCCCCCGGTTTCCCTCTCTTTCAAGCTGGTAAAACAATCATCTTCTCTTCTTGCAATGCTTATCAGAGCTCAATTCTTTGTGCCACAGCCAAGTATAGCAAAGCCACTGCAGATCAGGGAAAACAAACATTCTCTTCTTACATGTTATTTGAGGTTATCTTAACCTGATTTCAGCTGAATGACACTTTGCAGGGCCTCATTACATGGATCGACTAATTCTTCACTGAAGGAACTTGCCTCCTCCACAAAAAAAGCTTCTTAGAGAGGAAGAATTTTTTGTCCTTTACATATGGAAGGATTTTAATCTCAATACTAGAGTGTATGAAGGATTCATAATGAGCTTCCACTGTGAATCAGGATGGGACCTTAAACCTGTTAGGGGTGGTGTAATGTGGTGATGAAAGATAATATTGCTTGGGATTCCTTAGAAATATCTAATGGCTGTTGGGCAAAACAGTAGGATTGGCTGTCCTTGAAGTTCAGCAAGTTCAGCCTGTACAAGACTGCATTTGGGCTATCCTGAATGCATCAGTTTACCTTCCAGGTATGTTGTCCGGTGTGTAACTTCCAAGGAATGTTTAAGTGCTATGTTTAGCCTGGGAATAAAGCTTCATTGGAAAAATTCAGTGTATGTTGGTTACCTCGCAGGAGCTGCAGAGAAATTCTGTCGTGGAATGTAGTGTGACAGAAAGTCTTCAACTTGCATTAAGAAAATACAATACAGGCTACAGGGTAGTCGTCTTTTATTTAGTGAGAATCTGGACTATTATTTACACTGAGCTTGACAATCTCAAATATTAAGTGTCCTTGACCTGTTAGATGTCCTATAGTTATGTGCATGAGTACTAGTAATATAGAGGTATTAAAAATGAGTAACTTCTTGCTGAACGCCCAGCATTTGTGACAGTGACTTTTTCCTTTCTCTTCTGCTGCCCCAGGGCTAATTAATAATATTTTCTAGACCTCTAGGGAAACTATTTATCAATTCATTTATTTTTTGATTTTGCTATTTTAGATGTATTTGTTATTCCTGAGATTTTTTTCATTCTTTTCAATTTTTTTCCTTTCTTTTAAATTTTCTTCCAGCATCATTTCTCTTCCAGAGAGCTCGCATTGCCCAATGTAACCTCACTATCAAAGATAATGGACTTTCTGAAAGACTCTTTAAGTCCCTTCTTCAATGAATAATCCTAATTGCCTAAACAGCCCATATGGCTTCCATAAGATTACTTGTTTAACTAATAGTTTCTCTCTCTTGCCTTACTGTCTCTTTCAATCCATCTGGTAATCCAAGGTTATAACTGATCACAAATACCAGGTTAATTTGCTTTTGCAATTCAAAAAGAAAAAAAACAACTGAGTGAATTATTCCTCTTTGTTCACCTTGTAAGGCTGTCACTCTTTGATGTTAAAAGGTCTAATGAAAAGATCTTGCAAAATCTTGAAATATTTTCATCTTTTTGGCTCTTCTGACTATTATTGCTAAACTGCAATTCCCCTATTATAAATCTACTGGACTTACCTAATGTGTATGCATGACAGTAAGTCTGACAACATCAGGCTACAAATATGATTTAGTAAACACTTATTTTGAGGAGAGTATTTCTGTTTTGACAGTACCATCATGTACTATGGTCCTTGACACTGCCCTACAGTGCCTTTTAAGCAGTCCCCTTTTTCCGGCCTCAGGAGAACTTTTCAAGTGTGACGAGGTGATAATCTGTAATAGGATTTCTGCCTACAGAATAGTCATAGGGTTTCGAAGCTAGTAACTTTATCTAAAGATATTAACCATTCTTGAAGGAAGTGTGCCCAAAGAAGGAGTAATCTCAATTCCAATGTAGAACAATAGATCACCAACTTAAAGGCTAACTGATGAGTGCAGATGTTCGGAGATCATGGCTAATTACATCACAAGCTGGCAACCACTGGATTCTAAGTACCATATGTTCTTTCTCAAAAATAAGTGATGCTGTTCCTATTCAAGAGGCTTCCACCACTGTCAAGAAGCTAATAAAAGAGTTTGGGGTCTCAGTGGCTCTGCACTGGAGCCAATGGTGTAACTTTGAAGCTACCACTTTGCAGATACAGCCAAATGTTTGTGTGTCTGAGATCTAGATTGTGCTCCAGTCACAAGTTTGAGAGTTGCTGTCTGTTCCTCTTGAGAACAATCTTGCTTGCTAGTATTCAATGGGAAATTTGGTGCCTACACTAACCGTAAAATGCTAAAACATTATAAGACATTCTGTAAATACTTTAACAGTCCACAGTTTGATCTGTGAATCATGCCACCAATCAAATCTTGGAAGAGTTTTATCTATTTATTCCCTTATGCATGAATATTCAGATATAAGTTTTGCTCCTGCAGCAGCAGAGAGCAGATCAGCACTGTTGAGCCCTGTACTCTTTTCTGTACCTCTCTGCAGGAAGGACTTGTTTTTCTGTGTGGTCTAAAAGAGTTGTACCTGCTACAATGCATGGTCATGACACACATTGTAGCTAAGCCCAATATTCTGTCCTCTCCAGGGGCAGGGTTTCTTCAGGCACTAGGGCGTCTTGTCTCAGCCAAGGAGTTAGACAGGCTGGGCAGGTGGAGAGTCTGAGCTGGAGCACCGAGCTGGCAGGGCAGTGTAGATGGGTCCGTGCTGGCCAAGTTCCCTTTTCCTTCAGTGAATCTTGGAATGGACTACTGGAACCTATGCAAACAGAAGCTTGTGGGTATTAGCTGTGAGGGAAAGAAAACATTCCACGGTAGTTTTACATTAATTTTTTCAAGTAGCCCAGTTGCAATGATCTATATTCTGAGATAACATTTGTGCAAGAAAAATCCCACACTTTATATAAAACAGTGATTCTTTTTATTGTTGGTTAGATGTTCTGCTTATCCATACTCACTGGTTTTGCTTCTTATATCAAAAGCTGATTATAAAAATTAAATACCTAGCAATTGTAGAAAAAAAAAATACATAGGGAAAAAGAAAGAGTGTGTGCTGAGGGCTCTGAAGTTTCAGTTCCTAAACAGAAGACATCACCTTCTGTTTCATTACAGTAAATGGCAACTTGACCAGCAATTTAGGGAATACAGCCATTATGAAAGGCAATGTTAAACAGCCAGTTTAAAAAGTCCATTTTGTGCAGGTTTTATGATACATTATTTTCTCTGAATTCCAAATGTATCATCTGTCTTATGAAGGAAACACTTTCTTTGAAATAGATCTACATGGAGAATAAAAAAATGAGTGTTTGGCCAAGACCCGATATTGTAGAAGTAATTATACTTCAAGTAGGAGGAGCTCTAAAAGGGAAACACAGAAAGTTATCATAATAAATACGATAATGAAACAACAGGTAATTTAGTACTTTAAAAAGGCAGACCCTTTGTTTGTTATGACAGTAATTTCTAGCTTATAACACCCCACATAGTGATTGCTATCAAAAAAATCTTCATTTGGAGTGAGAGGTGCCTCATCAGGTGTGCTGGAGCACTTACTACACTTGCACCTTCCTGAAATTGCCTATAACCATGACAGTTACTATCCTGCTGTTTACTCACATTTAAGATTAAGAAATTATTCATTGTTTAATACAGCATGTAATGTCTCCCCTAGAAAACACCTCCTCTGTGCAAACATACCATGTATTTATTATGAATGAAACTCATTAATAAGTAGTGCAATCAATATTTGAGCTCTTGCAAATATCAAATGCTCGGGCTTGCCGTTTGGCTGCTATTCATCTTAATGTCAGGATTTGGAGAACAGGCTGTACTTCAGCAGAGGTATCAATTTCCATAAGTCAGAATCAGAAATCATGTCACCTGTTTTGCCATCTATCAACTAAATCTTTCATTTGTCTCTTACACATACGCACACCCGCTGCAGTCATTGGTTATGGCTGCAACACTGGCTGGCCTCACTTTTGCAGTTTTCCCCTTCACACCAAAGGGATGTTTATACCTGATTCAGGAAGAACTTTTCATTTTATTTCCCATTCAATCACTTTCTACTCAAAGTGGTTTCCTAATTCTTAACCAGAGTCTTGTTGCCATCCACAGTTCATCACTTGTGAGGCACTTCAGTCTAGCCCAACTCCCAAAAACTTATAAAAAGGTGTAAATGTGAACAGGACTGATGAAAATTTTCAGCATAAACCTCTGTGCATTCTTCTGTTTGCAGTTTTTCTTGTTGTACTTTTCTCTTATTAACTAAGTGCATGGAGATGGACTTGGACATCCAGACCTAATGAAAAACATGACTGTAATGTGAGAAGTGAGTGAAATTAATAGGAGTAAATGACCAAATCTGTAGGAATTGAGAAATGATTCCACTGGCTGAGCCATCTGCAAGGTGTATGATCTAGCAGAACTAGAGAAGGACTGCCTTTAAACCAGCTCAAGCCCTCTCTGAACGTGGCTGGAGATCTCACAGAGAAGCAGCTCTGGGAGTCGTCAGACCGTACCTGCTCTTTGAAGGTCACTGCAGATATTTTGGTGGTGGACATGTGCCTTGGACTGTAGTGCGAGCATCTCCTGTGGTAAGCAGCCCCATGTTTCTGTGTCCTCTGGTCCTGCCTCACCCCAGCAGGGAGGTTCACTGCCCTGCTCTGGCATTGCCCCCTGCAGGAGCCACTCCCAATGGACTCACCACAAAGACCCCAAATGCCCCCTCCAAAGACTTCTGCTGTGCTGGTTTGGTTTTTTTTTCTGGAGTAACCCTTCATGAAGAAATACTTGTCTAAATAAATAAACTGTACTCTTTGCAGAATGTTTCCCAAGCAAAACTCTCTTTACTGTGGTCAGGACAAGAATTAGTGAATTCAGTGCAAAATTAATACTGCTGGGTTTTAGTGTTTCTTGCATTTCTCCTGACAAGTCTTTGGATTTTGAGTGATGTCCTTCTGGGACCCCAGAAGATTCCTTTTTGTAACATCTTCTTAATCTTTTTAAGCTCACCTTTCTTTTCTTGAACATGAAATTACTTATAGTCTAGTCCTTTATTTTTCTTTATCCTTGCATGAATTCTTTTTGAATGCTTGTTCTACATCTCATCTTTGTCATTTTCTCCTGAGAGAAGAAAACCCACTGCATCGAGCCTTATCCTACATGAAGCTGGACTGGAGCCATCCTCCTATTTGTTAGGGCTGATCTGTTCAGCCCTATTTATTTAATTCAGTTTATGAGCAGTGTAATATCTGACCCACTCACAGACAGATCTCTAGGCCTCAAGCTTCCTAAGCTCACTACAAGTAACTATATAATACAATAAAAACTAAGAATGTAGCCAGATCAAGAGTATAAGCCAAGTTCATAATGAGCAACTGAGCTCACTAGTTCCATAAATACAGATACTCTAAAACATCACAGCCATACATATGTGTGGAATTTAATCCTTTTACACAAATATTTTAAGTGGCCTTTGTTATACTTTCTAAATTGAAATTTTACTTTTATTTTGCTGCTCTCATGCAGCAGAATACTGCATGTTCCTATAGGAAATATTGGTACTGATTTTCTGGCTCATTTTCTACCTTAGATCTAGAAATCTTCCCCTTCCTTATTTTCTCACTTTTTTTTTTGTCTTTCTTTAGGTATGTAAGAAGCACATTTGCACAGCTGTCCAATACAGCCTGTGTAAATCAGTGTCACTCCTTTCAAAGAAGCAGAGCTACTCTGATTTACACCAACTGAGGCACCAGCTGAAGATGGTCATAAATTTTGGGGTGTTTTTTGACTTTGGACTTCCTTATTTTTCAAGGATATGTGTGATGAGTGCCATTCCTTTTGAGAAGCTGTGTGGGTTTGTGCTACATATAAATTCCTAAAGGTGTTTTTAACTGTCCTTGATTGTTTTTCTACTAAGTCAGCAGTTAAATGTAGCTCTGAAGAGACAGTTTTCTTACTCTGACTTTAGTTTTCCATGTTTCCCTTTTTTTGAATATTGACATCCTTAATGCATGACACGTTAATTGAATAAATACTACTTTAAGCAGTACATAGCTGAACTTAATTTTTAAGGAACCATATTCTCCTCTCTTAAGCATCACTGAAAGCTTATACACAGGAAAAAAAGAATAGTTATCTGCTGAACTGTATCAGCGTCCTCTGATATAGCCATCTTTAAAGCACTCCTTTGGGTAATAGTACTAATTAAATCCTGCAATGCTTATTCAGTCTTCTGTCCATAAAAACTCCCACTGATGGGATCTGAAAGTCCTCTGAAAAGCAGGGCTAACTTTATTTACGTGTACAGATATGGATTCAAATGCTTAACATTACAGTGTGTTGGAAAATGTTGGCCTCCATGCTCAAGAATTGCAGAATAAGAGATTTTAAAAATGTACTGACAATCAAATACAGGCTTTCTCAGCCTCCTACCAGTATAAAGATGCACAGTGAACCAAAATGTACACTACTGTGTAAAATTTTTTTCTTTCAAGAGAAAACAAAAAAGAAGCATTGAGAGGATAGAAAAGGAAATCAATACACTGCTTCAACAGCACAGAAGGAATTTGTGGAACCTGAGTTCAAGGTAATGCACAATTACAAGCATAAACTATTTGAACTATTCATACATCCTTATCTGCTCCGTAATATCTGTAACTGCTCTGGACAAATGCTCTACACAAAGCCATCAACACTAGAAATAATGGTTTGTTGAAAAAAATGTTACAATGAGAAAAAAAAACACACATAAAAAAATTAACTATACAGTAATGAGGACTGGTCCTATATGGATAAGACCTTAAAATTTTGTCACAGGTGAATGGCATATGACAAAATGATGATTCTTCTATTATCTGTAGTTTGATATCTAATGTCCTGTCCAGATTTCTGTGATGTGAGCAATGAAGACCTTCTCTTACTGAATTACATCTTGTTAGGAAGGGGCAACCTGGCTGGATTTTACAAGTTTTGGGGATGAGTCCTATATTCTACATTGCTGTTTACAAGCCAGGTCATTGTGAATGTAAACTTCTGCAAAATGCCTTGGCAATTCCACTTTCCCTTGGCACACCCCAACACCTCTGTTTCTGAAAGTCTAATGGAAAATTGGTGGGACTGTCTTCTAAGACATATTTTCAAAGCCGCCTGTTAACATTTCAATGATTTTGTTTCTAAGCCCTGAATGTTAAGCATCTAAATCCCTTTGGCTTTGCAAAGCCAAGAGGACTGAAAAGAAATGGGGATGGTTTCTGTATAGCACTTGGAAGAATATCAGGTAGTTTATTTTTGCCTGTTCATCCAGCTGCTCAGCCATTTACCATCCTAATAAGTCTAAGTAGGCAACCTTCTGTTTCCCTAAGGAGTCTAGATTGCCTGTGGCTACGTGGATTGGTCTCTAATAGACATAATACACTATGTGCAATGGAGGTCATGCTGGTGCATTGACATTTGCTCGGTGAGGAGATTTTGCCGTCATTGTCCATCTCCTCATCTGTTTTCCAGACCATTTCTTTCCCTTCTGTGAAGGCCTTGGATCCTGTGTGTCAGACCCCTGCCACCCACAGTAGTAAGCTTCTCCCTTGGGTGGATGTGTGGACATTATCTTGACCTGGAATGCAGAAACTCTGCACCCCGGTGTGGGATTGGGGCTCATGCAGCTCAGGCATTGCCCTGGAAAGCTGCTTGGCATGCAGTGCGCCTGCTGCGCTTGGCAGCCTGGTGTTTCATGGCTAATCAGCATGTGCTGGAGCACAGGAAACACAGTTTAGAGTGGAACTGTCCCCCAAATGTCCCTTTTTGAAAAAAACAAGGGTCAGATTAAAGTAAACCTCATGACTGAGGTGGCTCCCTTTCGCCATGCTCTTGGCACCAGGCAGGTCCCAGCACAGCAAAGGCCAGCTGCCCCAAAAAGAAGGGCAAGATCAGATTTGGACTCCCCAGTAGCTGGACCCCAAGGCCACGCCACCCCTGTCCACAGCCTCTCCAGGTTAGCTGGTGGGCTGGCAAATCTGCAGGACAAGTCACATTCAACCCTCGACCTGGACAGCTTTGGCTGTGGGGACAGCAGATGGTTATCTGATATAAGCTGTGTCAGTTTGATATTAATATCTCCAGCAAGTGATGCTTTTACAAAATCAGTCATGAACTACAGTTTTAAACTCATTTTTACAACCAGAGCACACTGACACTAGGACATAACAACAAGTTTTTTGACAGCAATATTTAAATGAATCAGAAAGAGAAATAGACAGTACCTGCCGCCGAGTATTGTGTTTTAAAGAAAATGAGAGATTTTTTGCATTTTCTCTTTTCTTTTTTATTTTTTCTTTTCTAAGTGATAGAAGATCAAATTTTTCTGTCTGGACACAACACAGGAGAGAAACTCTCAAGGTTGTAATTCACTTGAACACACAGTAAGCTTGCAAAGCAATTATGGGTTTCTGTGGATTAGGATAAATAACCTCTCTGAACTATGGTGTTGTTACATACAAACCCGAAGTACATCGTACAGCAATCTGTCCTGTGCTTTGGTCTAGCTTAAACCTGCCAAAGAATAATGCAATATATGACTTTCTCATCAGCTTAATGTTAAATAGACATATTTATAAAATTTCCAAACAAGTAAAGCACTGCTTGCTCTTCCTCATTCCTAAGGCACAAGGAAGCTCAATGACAATGTTTTCTCTTGAGAGAGGGTGTTCCAAGGAGATGCTGTTTTAGCACAATGTTATATTCTGCTGAGAACCCAGAAGGAGCTGGACCTGTGTCTGGGAATGGTAGGAAAGCAGCCATAGCAAAGCAAGAAGACATGAAGAATTCCTTTTCCCAGTGAAATTTTGAAGGAATTTTAGGAAAACAAAAATCTGTCTCAGCATTTCCAGGAAGATGCCAGAGTGTGTGATTGACTGAAGGTCTGTTGGATCGTAGTGATTGGTGGATACCCAGATGATGCATCCTTGATTATTCTTTACCCATGCATCTATTATGACATTGCTTTTATTCCCTGGCACAGAAATAGATGTTCTAGTATCGTCTTTCAGACTTTTGGGGGATCTCAGTGGCAGAAGTAAGAGCAAGAAGCAGATCCTATGTTTTAGAAGTCTTCAGAGGCTCCTGGCCTCCAAGAAGTGAAAAAAAAGGAAACAGGATTGTTATAGAAAGTAGAAGATAGGGAACAGCCAAGTGCTCCTTCATGAGCAGCTTTTTCCCAGGATCAGGCTCTAGCTCATGCCTGGGGCTGCTGGGAGTGTGGGAATCCCACTGTCGGACCAGGGTGCTTCATTGGAGCCTTCATCCACTTACCATCATTAAAGAAACCACAACCTTTTATAAATGAGACATGACTTTGCCATTACTTTCTGGTTATGTTCCAAATGCGTAATCATATTTTACACAGGTTGCACACTCTTCAGGGAGAGTTTTTGATCTATACTTAGGATACTCACTATTAATAACGGGGACCTTTGCTGAGGTAGGTGATAGCTCATTAACATTCTTCCCAGGACCTTCTATGTTTAGATGTTATGTTGATAACGCTATCGTCTGGTATAAGGGCTCAGAAATAAAACTCTAACATAATCGGCAAATTAGCTGCAGAATAATAAGCTTCATTACAGCTAGCCAGCTATTCCAGCCTTCTGCTTTTATCAATGAATTAAAAGCTCTTCATCTACAGTTATTACTGTAACATGACACGGCAGCAATGCTGAACACTGAGAAGGCGATTTTGCTGCGATAAGCATGGTCCCCCACAGACTCCATGGTTCTGTAGCATGCATCCCTAGCCATGGGTTTGTTCTTCATAATCAAAGATTTCATTTAAAAATAAAACTGTATTACATCCACTGTGCTTGTAAAGGCAGCTTTTAAAATAGTCCTCCAGTGTAGGACAGCGTCAGGATGTCAGTCTGAGTCTGCAGGCAGACAGGAAATTATCAAGCCTAATTCAGTCGCTGCAATCCTCCATGTATTTTGTGCAGGGGACAATGAGAAAGTGCTTAGGTCCCTGCGCAAGGAGTAACCACAGCAGTTAATGTTTTGAAAATCCCTAATTTATCTTTGGACTTCTGGATTTCTCAGTGGCTCTTTGTGGAGCGTGGGGGTGCCGGTATCCTTTTCTGAAGCATTTGGTTTTGTCTTATGTAAGAATTGTAACTTTCAATCCTTCTCCTTTCTGAGTTTAAAAATCTTCTTGTAAAAACTTTCTGTGGCATAGTTACCATCATGTTTGCAAGAATCAAATCTGTCCTTTTAGGGTTGTTATGATTAAACAAATGTATGATGAAAAAATACCTCAAAAAAGTTTTCCTTTTTAAAATAATTTAAAAGTAGATGCCACCACAAATTTTTTTTTTGTGACATTTTTTTCAGTTTCAGCTGAAGCTACCCTGGGTTTATATCTTCCAGGTACTTATCTACAACTTTGCTCACCTTGAAAGGAATCTTCTTGCTCCCTGGTTTTGGCAATAGCCAAAACCTACCTTTTCCAGGTGGAAAGTCCTTTAAATGGTGGTCAGCAGACACAAAAATGAAAGAGAGGTCTGGCAGAATAGAAGTCTTTGAGTGCTTGATGCCCAGGCCTGAGAAACAAGAAGTCTGGAGAAATTCCTACTGTATTTCTATACGAGGTCGTGCTGCCTTTCTTCTGCTCAGGTAATGGTAGCAGTGACACGGCATTTTGTGGCCTTTATGGTTGGTAACTGTTGCAAGAAAGGGGAGAAGGTAAGACCAGAAGACAGGAGAGGGATGTCATGTCAAGGCTGTGCTGTAGTCACCCTCTCCCCTCTGAAACTTTTCTCAGGTGTAAAACCATAAATTGCTAAGTAGTGTAACAGCACATTAAGGAAGTATGTATACATCTTCTTCTGAGGAGGAACCTGGCTTAAAAACCTCATTCTCCCACACTATCTCCAACAAATCTAGTCACAATATTTTTGTTAGTCTTTCCCCCCTTCTCTCTTAAACTCTTCTGAAAGTGTTCCTGCATGATACAGTAGCTGAGACACTGGAAGCAGCCTGTGTAACTTTAGCTGAGTACAACTTAACACTCCCTGGTGGCACATATGAAGGGTTAACATGAAAGTGCAAATGAATATCCAGCAGATACTCTTCAGGCTACATTACAGTTCCAGTTAAGTTATATGTACTCAAACATCATGAATTT
Organism: Formicarius rufipectus; assembly: GCA_013399695.1. NCBI lineage: Eukaryota > Metazoa > Chordata > Aves > Passeriformes > Formicariidae > Formicarius > Formicarius rufipectus. The sequence continues at coordinate 547,387 of VXAU01000616.1, forward strand.
AAGACTGTGAAAGAGCCATCCCTCCAATATCTAGAAAGTCCTTCTTCATTTTTGGAAGTTTCTAGCCTTTAAGCTTCTTTCTGCCAGGATAAGTATATGCACTGAGCGGACCCCATGGAGTCAAGAACTTGGAAGGTTTTTCCAAAGACTCTAGATCCTTTTTAAAATAAAAAACCTGTAAGCAATCTCAGCCCAAGTCTCAATGGCTTTTGAAAGCTTAAGACATGACTATACAGTTCAGTATCTGGAAAGTAAGAGATGCTTTTTTTTTTTTACTTAAAATTGTGTTTCTGAAAGAAATGCCTTTGTTGAATTTTATTCTGTGTGTGAGAAAAGCATATTTCAATGAAAAAGTTCAGCTGCTGTACAAGAATGCTCAAAGAAAAAAATTTTGAGGTGATATGATTTTTTGTGCATGTATTTAGAAGTACTAGTACAAAATCAAATGCAATTTTTAGTTCCTTCTGTACTTGCCATGGGAAAACACCATTTTTCTAATAACCTGGTATTGTGGTTTTCAGTCTCAAGAAAATGTATGGGGGTTTTGTTGTGTTTTGTTTTGTTTTAATCAGCTTTAATAATGATTAATACCTGACATCACATTTTCTGTGTCTTTATTGGCATGTGCCACAGTTAGCACATATATTACATGTTGGCTCCAGAAACAACCAATCCAATCCAGGTAACATTAGCCTTTGCAGGTGCTGATGGAAGATAGGAGAGGAAATGCTCTGCTCCTCAGACAACTCAGCTGCTCATTGCCAAGGAGCTGTTGTAGAGGGGGCCTGGCATTGCCAACTAGCCGAACTTCTCCTCAGCTGAATCACTAACACTGCTGATATGCCAGTATTTGCAGGCTCCCAGGTTTTTGGTGGCCTTCCTGGTCATTGATATCTGTGCTGAATAAAGGCCAGCCATTTTCATCTAGGCCAGGGCAATAGTTTTCCAAGGGGTGGTCTATTCAAGGGACAGTTGCTTGCTGTCTATGACATTAACTCCTTCAAGGAATTTTTATCCAACTTCATTGGAACTGAGTGTTCGTTTGATTTCTGCTGCACATTAGTCTCTGTGTAAAGATGAGGCAGGACTATTTCTGCGCCAAGGAGAGGCCCATCATTGCAGGAGACAAGAGAACAAACATTCTCACAGTATAATCAATCTTATAGAGCAGATGGATACAGTAATTAGAGCAAAAACAATTTTGCCAAGAATATTAACATTTCAACAGTTTATCAGAAAGGGGGTGTTGACACCGGTCAATAATTTTCTGATTATTGCAAAAACATCTTAAGTTGTTGACTATTTTGTGCAAAATAGGACAGACTAATTTTGGCCTCCTGACCTTGTTTACAGCAAAGGGAAGTAGCATTGCCACCAAAATATTTTTTTTAAAAATCAAACAAACAAATACGTGTTTTTCCATGATTTGAAGGTACTGTAGGCCATAAAGATGTATGGGGTTTCCAAAGAGCGTATTTATTTATATTTTACTCAGTCTCGTGATACTCGGGTGAGTGTTGAAAAAATTAAACAACTGTTATCAACAGTTAGCACAAGTCAAGCCTACCCATTCCTCCCCCTCTTCCCATGCATGGATGAGATAAACATCATGCATATGAACCTAAAAGAAAGGATAATAATAAAAAAGAAGTCAGAAGAATCCAAGTCCATCAAAGTTTAAAACACTCCCTTCACTGGGGAAGAAATAGCTTCTATTTTCTTTCTTTCAATCGGTGTGTAAAACTGCCAAATCTCTGTAAGACATGAGAGGAAATACTGGAACAAAATTATTATGGATGAAGGGTGGGAGATTTTACCGACCTTATTGTGTATTTTAGTCATCTGTTTGTCTTTTGGTTTCTTTTTCCTCTCCTCTTATTTCTTTTGACATTTTCCGTATCAAGGCAGTCCTTCATGTTTTCTCCCATGTTGTTCCTCACTTGCTTCTGATGCTGTTCTCCCAGGGCACTTTCAGTGGTGGGTCTTTAAGACACTGTCACACAGACCCAGCAGACTGGATCATTGCTCTGTGCTGAAGGACCCTCTCATCAGCCTGATGCAAGGGATCCCTTCATGGGCCATCAGGGTGCCTTGATAGAGCAGTTGATTACACAACTGGATATGAACATTTAATAAAAGTCAGCACAAATCCTCTGAAACAATTTCCTGACCCTACAGGCAACTCTATAACTCACTTCAGGGTATTGTGAAAGGACTGAGGGTGTGGATATGAATTCACTGTGTGTGTTGCATTCACTTAATGAATCATATGAACTGGGCTCTGGCAGAACCCAGGAAGGAGAAACCAGCAGAAGGAGGGAACTACCTGGAAGTCAGCAATGCCCTCCAGCCTACCCAGTACTGAAGAAGTGGGTAAGAGACCACATATCCATGCAGAAAAGTGCAGTTACAGGTGCTCATCTTAAATGTGGCATATAACTTCTCACTAGCAGCACCAACACTTTGTAGTTCTAACTTCATATCCCTGAACTAAGGCAGTACAGGTTTGATACTGGTGACCAGTTCTTACAGCAAAACCAAGGAGGTGTGGGGTTATGTGGCCTTAAATAAAATACTTTTATCCTCAGTGCATGAGGAACATAAGGCCAATTCCTACCATATCAGAGCAACACAGAGACCCTTTCAAGTTTTGCTTGATGGCCCATGACCTCTGTGGGGCCACAGCAGAATTGAGAGCTCAGGTTGTTTTCTTTTTGCCCAAATACCACTTTATCCTTAGTTTAAAAGATGTAGTCCAGTGGCCATAAGTATATTTTGGAAAGGGTTAAGGTTGGTATCAAATTGCTTGGTGCTCCTCAGTAATTATTTCTCACATGTGGCATGTTTGCTCCTTCATTTTTCTTCTTGGTGTATTCCAATGGGTTTGGTGAAGGCAGTGCTATGAGGCAAGGCAGACAGTGAAGTTCAGGAGGCAAGTTTGAAAGAAGCTGACAAGTTAAAAGCCAGAAGCCATAGGATCTCATGTCTGAAGCTGCTCAAGGCTATAGAAACACCTGCCCCAACGTCTCCTTAACAAAAGAGTGCGAAAACTGACAGGCAGGAAGAGCCTTCCTGTTGGTGTCTTGCGCTTTTCACTGATTTACTGGCTGGGTGCAAGGTAGAAAGAACTACCCTAGACCACTCTACAAAACAACCACACTGGGTGGAAGCTGGCTGTAGCACTTCACCTCCTTTCTTACAGCATCATTGAGCTAAGCTTTTATGCTGTGATTTCTAGAAAACAAAGCCGTTTCCCCCCCTGCCCTAGCAAAGTAGCCAGAGACCATTAAGAGAGTGGCTCAGCAGCTGCAGTAGAAAAGGGGCAGCTGCTACTCAGAGCTCTTGCAGCTGCTCTGTGCTGGACCCTGTGGGTTAAAAGTCTGGACTTAAAAATCCTTGTGAGAATAATTGTCCCATCTACTGGTTGTCTGGCAGCGGTTGTGATCAACAGCTGACATATTGATTAAACAGGGGAGACATGGGTAAGCAGATAGACTTATAGTTCCAAAAATAAGAGCAAGTGAATGTGAAGCTAAATCACTGGAAATCTGCCCCTTTGAATCTTTAAAGGTCAGGAATGTGGATCAAAGATCAAGTAGTGCAGGAAGTGGTAGGGGAATAAATGCCCTGAAGGGCCTCAAACAGCCTGAGTTTTGGCCTTCAAAGTTTGTGCAAAGCATCTCCCAAAAGGAGGTAAAAAGGAGGAGGACAATCTGAAGCCAAGCCCTAGGGCAGATGGTGGCAGATGCTGCACACTGGAGCAGTGCTCTGTGGGACACAGTGCCAGCCTGAGGGTCTGCCTGCACAGGAATGATACATTGGATTAGGCTATTCACCCTGGCTTCAGGAATGAGCTGCATCAAACGTGAAATGCAATCACATTGCTTTGATCTGCTCCTCCACCGTGCTTTCTGTCCAGTAGTGTGCTTGCAAGAGGTGTCAGGCTCGTGTTATGTGGTGCCCTGGGGAGGTACCCCCAGCAGTGACCATCCTTCTGCTCATGGCCCCCCAGAGGGTGCTGCAGGAGGCCCAGTGGCAACTGGAGGAGACATGGGATCAAACCAGTACATCTCTGTGATCCTTTTCCCAGCCATCCTACAATGCATTCTAAAAAGCTTGGGAGAAATGTCTCATGAGGTGATGACGTATGTATATACAACTTTTCTTTCTTTCTTTTCTTTTTATTTTTTTTAATTTTTTTTTAATCCTCTGTGAACCTTTTCTGTTGGCTTTTGAAGCAGAGAAAGGAACAGGACAGCTAAACTTCAATGAAAGTGGGATGTGCACAGGGCACTCTGCTGAAAGAAAGGTGGTACTAAGTGACAAAAAATGGCCCAGTTTTGCAGGTGAGTGGGGTCAAAGGAGCCTTACTTTACTCTTGCTGCAGATTGAGCACAGTTGTGAACAGTAACTGCACGGGTACCATGGCAATGACCAATACGACCTGGATATACATTTTTATGCTAGCATGTGTGGGAGGGAATGTTTTGTAAATATGAGGTGACCTACTCTTCAATGAAATTATTCAGATGTTTTAAAATCTGATTATGAGCAATATAAAGAATAAAGTACACAAATTGCATTTAGCATATCTGACCAAGAAAACAGAGCAAATTTTGCCCACTCAAATTTGTCCCACTTATGACTCTGGAGGACTCAAAGCACCTGCCTGGATGCTGGACACTGTCCATATGGATGCTATCACTGGGTTTCTGGTTGTCCAGCACAAGAGTGAAAAACATGCCTTGGCCTGTTCAAGAGAAGATCAGATCAACCCTTTGTTTTCACAATTTCTTTGAACATTCTTTTAAGCCATTTGTGCTTTTTGATATGAAGAGGTGTGTATAGAAGTGAATTCAGCAGTTAAGTGTGCAGAAAAATTCTCCTTATTACCTTTTTTAAAACCCTGCTGGTTGATAATTTCAAACATTGCCTCTAGTTGTGATTCAAGAAGTTTTGAATTTTCTTTCTGAATTCACTTTCCATGGACTACTTACGATTTTGTAGGTATTTGATGAAAAATCTACCACCTTTTTGCAAGCCTTCTCTATTTAATCTTACCTCTGAAGCAACTGTTATTGTGTTCACTCTCTGCATTTTCACAGGACATCCAGTATGTGAACCATAAAGCAGTCCTCACTTAGTTCTTCCTGCTGGCTAACTCAGATCTCCTTCAATTTAAAGCAGTCTTGTAATTCTCCAGACATCTCTAGGCATGACTGCCCCCAGTGAGTTTTTATCTAGATATTTCTTCTCACCTTCCCTCCTTCTTTGTCTTCTTCATTCTCTCAGCTGATATTAAATCCTTATTAGGCTGGGGATATAGCATTTTGCCTACTAAGGAAATCCAACAACACCTGTACTTGTTTCACAGCCCAAGCTTCCTGCTGACAATGATAAAGAATCTCTTTTCTTTCATTTGTGAAAGGACAGCCTAGTTTACCTCTCCCTGTCCTGGTTTGGCCTAAGGTAAGTTGTTTTCTAAATTGCTTTCCCCAGGTGAAAACATTGACTGCAGATGAAAGGCCAGGTTTAGGTTGATGATGGGAGAGTGAAGAAGAGTTAAGCTGTTTTGGGCCATGATACATGTAGAGGAACTCCCTTGAGAGACAAGATGGGATACATAGCTCTGGTCAATGATGTTAGTTATCAAGATAGTGTCCTTCTTTAATGTCAATGTGGAAGAGCAACAAAGTTTGTACTGCAAAGAATGTTTATTTTGTAATGAAAATCACAAAACAGAGTGCCCTTTGTTTTAAATTCTGTTCTGGGAGAAAGTCTTCTGCAAACTTAGTAGGATTATGCATGAAGTTTTCTGGCCCCAACAATTTCAAATCATGGTAACTGATGTTTTGAGACAATTATAACAGTATGAAATATATCTCTGAAGCCTCTTGGGGCAACTTACTTTCTCCAAATCTTCTGAACTGTGTGTGTTTTATACAACTCTGTACATCCACAAAGGTCACGTTTTTTCTCTTACACTATGACAAACATCTGATCCATACAACACATTTAATTTTTTTTCAACTCCTGTGGCACGTCTGGTCTGAGGAGAAGAAGGGATGTAGGAGACATCTTCTAAAAGTAGGTTTGAGGCTGCAAACACACTTCTTGTGGTTGGATGTGATCCCGGCAGAAAATGAGAGGGTTTACAGGCTGGATGCTACTTTAGCACACTGTGCACGTAAGGAAGTAACCTAGAAAGAGAGTCCCAATTGCACCTGCCATGGTAACATGTCAGCAGCTGATGAAAAGAATCCTACATGTCTTATACATATGGTACCAGAGGACAAACTGAGGGGGGATCTCTTTTGCCATAGACAACTGAGGTTTTTTTGTTGCCCTAGATACTGCCTGCCAAGGCAAATTCCACAGTTGGAGACCACTGTGCATTTTTGGTCAAGAACATTTTCTATGGAGTCTGGGCAGCAGTTTGAAGTACTTTGAGTATTGCTCTAGCACAGCTTGCAAAAAGAGCTAATTCCTGCATTCAAGGGTAGCTATAGTGACTTTACTGATTCTCCCATCTTTATTTGGCACCTCCCACCTCTTTCCTTTTCTTTCTCCCCTCTGGGATGCATATCCCCTTGCCCCCTTTACTCCATCAGCTCTGAAACAACCCTGCTCCTGGCGGGTTTGCTCCAATTGTCACTCTTTCCAATACAAGTGGCTTCTTCTAGCAACACTGTTCTCACAGTGTGAACGGTGGTGACAAAGGGTGGGTGATAATCAGATACGTACAGTCCTTGCTGCCTTATATTAAACTGTGGCTTATATACCTGAGTGCTGGCATGTAGACAAGAGAGGTGGCATTTGGGCAAGATGACCCGGAGTAGGAAGAGCAGCTGGGTCAGGCTGAAGCGAAACAATACGGAGTGAGATAGTGGGAGGGCTGCCAGCAGCAGAGTGGGTGGGAGGGCTCCCGTATGAACCTGAAAGCAAACAAACTCACTGCCAAGTAGCCCTACTCCTGCTCCAAGGAGGATCACTTATTGCAGTTTGAATTATTAGCTCATTTGTTGTAGTAAAAGACTGTGTGGACGCAAGGCACTGTGAGGAGACCAACCTAAATTTCCTCTGTGTGTAAAAAAAGGCCTGGGAGTATATTTATATCTCTACTTTGCCATGGGAGTGTTATTCAAAGCACAGTATAAATCATTATGTAAAAATCAAAATACCTTTGGTCTCTGCAATGTACCTGACTTCAAAGCACAACTTCAGTAAGTTAAGCAGGATTCGTAATACTTGATGTTCAAGTAGAGCCTCTATAATATTCAATTTATACTGCTCTTAACGTATGGGGCATTTGCTTTGGCAAATGAATGTAGTAGTATTTGGTGCTTTCCCAGCACACAACCAAAGTACTGACTTAGTAAACCACTGCAACAAAATCACTGGTTTGGAGGAACCTTTCCCTCTTTCTCCACTTGGTGCATCTTCCCAAATTTAAGAAAAAAAAAAAAAGAAGTAGAATAATTTACTTTAACACATGGACATTTTTTTTCTGTGTCATCCAAGTTAAACTAGCTATACAAAACACACATCTAAACCCCTGAACTGTAGGGTAGCAAGTCTTTATAATGATAAGCAACTTTTGTGTGGGACTTGAGACTGTCCCCAAGCCATGGACTTCTTGGAATCTGGGGCCTCTTTGGGTTTTCTTCAGAGCTGAAAAATACACACTGGGGACTCTAGCATGTCAGTTAAATATAGATTAATGGGAATCATCAGGGAGTAAAAATACTCCACGTTTTATGGTAAACACCATAAAATATGGTAAATACCTCAGTTTTATAGCAAAAGCCAAGCCATGCCATCTCCTCCTAGCACTCGGTTCCCACATTTTCAGGCATTTGGCTTTCTTTGCAGCCTAAATTCTATTCTGAGTAAGCTATACATTCCCCATACTTCCCTGAATATACATGAAATATTCATTTCATAGTCAGTGAAGTCCTAACAACTTCCCAACTAATAGTGTTTTGATGTTTTGTGTTTTTTCATTACTGATGTCCAGTCTGATTTCTTAACCTTTGCAGAACTGGGAAGTTGTGGTTGTGGGTTTTGTTTCTTTTTCAGGACTCACCCAGACAGTGAGAAAAAGGAACAGAACGGGACATAAGGCAGGTAGTCTAAGTGGTCCAGGATTCAAGGTGGCATATGCTTGTCATAGCTTAACTCCTAACAGTATAAATGTCTCAAATTCACACACAGCTGGAATCCTTAATACCCACATCACCTTTGAAAACACGGCTAAGGATTTAACAAAAATGCTATTGGTCACTTAGGCCAAGTTAAAAGACTGTACTATCTGCCCACCCACTGGGACAAAAAAAAAGGCAGTGATTCAAACCCCTGTGCAGGTAATGTGCAACTACAGAGGCTGAAGTACTTGGAAGATAACCTCAGCTATGCTAGGAGAAAGGAAAACGAAGATAATGGAAAAGAAACAGCTATAATAACTATCTGCAAGTGCACATGGCCTCTACTTCAGCACCCATAAAAGTATAAAAGAAAAGCAAATTGCTTGCAATATAGCAAAGATAATTTTATAAACATTTCTTCTTATGCTTTTGCAGGGTTGCCCTTTTTCTGGTATTAGGAGTGCTGTGTGTATTAGCATTTAGTGTGGAGAGAGGGATATTCCAGTAAAGTCTTTCCTTCACTTTCCCTTCTGCCCCACAGATGCACAGTTTGATAGTTTAACAGTGTATGCAAAGGTGCCAGTGGTATTGTCCTGCACATCAGATCAGCTCTCATTGCCTGGGCTACGTATCATCCCACCCCCTGGCTGTGAACAGGGACCTGTCCTAGCTCTAAGTGGCTGCGTGGCTGTACAAAGCAATGATCCCATTTGAAATAAGGGAAGTAATCCAATGTGGATCACAGTGACTTCCCTGGACTAGGAATTAATTTTGCTCTTTTGCAACCAGCATAGTATTGGGCTATCAATAGCTTTATAGCTACTACAAGTCCCCCAAGTGAGGGCATAGTTTTACCATCTTTTTATTGAATGCAATGCCAAATTACACATATGTGTCCCTCCTAAGGCTTCTTTCCCTCCCAGAGTGGTATTAAGGCTCTTTTCTTTTAACTGGACTGGATCCCAAGCCCAAATAATGGTGCAGCTCCAACAGAGTCCTGAGAGCAGCCAAGAGGTGCCACAGCTGGGAGCTGCTCAATGAACCCACAAAGGAGCCGAGATAAAGGACAACCTGCGGCAATGCAGGATGAAAACCTGCTTTGTTGCCCAGTATGTATCTTCCTAAAGAACTTAATGAAACTAAGCAAAGAAATTTGCTGCTGCCTAATAGTAATTTGTGGCTTTGAAACTCATGTTGAGTTTTGCAAACGTTTAGTTGTTTCAGAACTGAGCTGAATTCCAGTCCCAAGTCACATCAGATATAAACTGTTTCTCTCCTAGGAGAACAATAGTGTGTACTTCACAACTTTCAGCTGCAGACTGCTCTTTAGCCTAGACATGAGCCTTGAATAAATCCAGAGGTCATCAATTATTATGGCTTTATCAAGAACCTTATTAATGATTATTAAAAGTAATCTTGCTTAGAAGGGGAATGCTATGGGCAAAGCCCATCTTTCCTATTTACTTTATGACTACTAATGTTCGTTTTTTTAATGTTTATACATTAGTGCAAGGAACAGTGTTAGCATAATTCTAGGGTAAAATAAAACCAGCTGTATCCATTATAAGTGCATTACTGCCAGGAACTGTAAATATGTTTATGCCTGATAGCCTTCTGACTCAATAATATCCTGCTATCTCTGTTGGGCAGGCAAGTTTTTAAACGAAGAAAAGACAGGTTATGATTTTCATAACCAAACTGGGTTTCTTTTTGAAGTATGTTATCTAAATTCAAATTTTAAGAAGGTCATTAAAAAAATCTGCCTGTGATTTTAAAGAAGAACAATTGAAATGTCATCTTCAAAGTGGTGGCAAGAAGGTATGATGTGCACTAGGAACAAGTTATTCCTCCCAGATATACACATACGCAGACAAACCCTGCCATATCATACCATACAAACAATTTTAATTGTGTAGTTACAGTCAATAACCACTCCTAGTCAGAACATTTCTGCATAAAGAAAATTGTGATACACTTATAAAAACAGCCAGCTGTAACAAAATAACTGGTGTTTTCATAGCAATAAACTCATAAAAAAGAAATACACCTTTATACAGAAAATTTATACAGCTGTAGCTTTAAAATTGATTGTAAACCAAAGGAAGACACATTGCAAACATCAATTATTTTCACATTAATTGCATAAGTTTCTAAGGTGATCTATTAGTTTTATTTACCTAAGCTTATTTGCATGATAGTAAAAATTGCATACAACAATAAGAGTGAAGCTTATAGTATGAATTGCTTGGATAACATAGAGCACTTTTTATAGGCAACTGTGTAAAGCACATTTTCTCTATTTAAAACTTTTAAGACACTTTGTTTTACTGCCCATCAAAATACATTTATAAATAGAAAACAAAATCAGTATGATAACAAGAGAAGCAATATTACATTTAACGGAAACTTCCAAAAAAATTAATTACAACATGATGCTGCAGGATCTACAAATAAATAATGAGGACTAAATTGTGTTTCACATTTTCTTTTTCATTTTCTTTAAAACCATGTAACAATGAGAATGGAAAAAAAAATACAGTGACCTTTATTTCCAAAAGAAAACAAATTTGAATTACGGCAGTGCCATATAATACAAGGCATTTGTTGGCATATGTTATCTTTAAACTGCATTCCACAGTCTATAGTTCTTTTGTAACATACAATAGAACAAGAGTAACAAACTCTTTTTATTTTATTTTTTTAAATAAATGTGAGTTTCCAAAGATCAAGTGTGGAGTGCTACAGTAATAATTAAAAAACAAGAACAAAACAGAAACAAAGAAACAGTAAATCACAAAAGTTGTAATGCTTGTCTGAAGGCTCCAGAATCAAAATCACTGGTATCATGCTTATTGGGTACACTCACAGTGTATCCAGTGAACACAAATTAATATCAAACAATCCTCAACGCTTCATCTGTTGCTGCGAAGCAGTTTGTAAAACAGAGTAAAACATCTAGTGCAGTCTGCATTATCCTTTTTTCAACTTTTGTGCAAGTTTGGAAGATTCATTGGCCAAACAATGAATAATAAAGGTTTTTGACAGAACGCAAGATGGAATTTTTATTTCATTAGTAAATACCAGTGGCACTGTTGAAAGAAAATAATACTTTTAGATCAGTCTTTTAATTCAGCATTAATCTCTGTGTTCCCTTCTACTGATAACTCTTCTTCTAGTTTAACTGAAAAAAGCGTGTTTGCATTTTTGTCTTGGATGCTGTCTTCTAAATCCTTGAGCAGCTCTTCTTCCTTGTATTCTGCAACATCCACCTCCAAACCAGAATTGTCCTTCAGCTTCCCATGGTGCTTGAGATAATATCGCTGGTTCTGAAAGAACTTGATAATGGTGTACTTGGGCAGGTCAAGCTGAGCGGAGAGAGTCTGGATTGCTTCTTCATCTGGATATAGGCCTACATCTTGTATGAAACTCTGTAGGATTCCTAGGGCCTCAACAGAAATCTTTGTTCGCGGTCGGGGTTTCTGACGATTTTCATCCTCAGATTCAGCTGGTGATGCTACTGTCGGTTGCCTTGGGGGTAGTCTGGGACCTGGCTGTTGTTGCTGTTGCTGCTGCTGTTGTTGCTGTTGCTGCTGCTGCTGCTGCAAGACAAAGAACAGCATTTTTTTGTCCATGAATTCTTGCTCATATTTTATTACTGAGAAAATTGTGGGGGTGGGGAAAATAGCAAAGCTATAAACAAAGGCTTAGTAAGTTTAAAGAACAAAAAGGAAGGAAAAAAAAAAGAATGAAAAGAACACCCTAGCTTTGTCTGACTGAAAGCGCTGATGCTATGACATCGGTGTGGTTTAGCTGACAAATTTTAATCAACATACTCCATGAGTCAAGTGCAGACAAGACAAAATGCTAAGTAGGTGACATGGTATAGGATTAACTTGACCAGCTTAGCCAGAACTGTAGCAAGGGCAAAGTGAAAAAAGTGCCAGATGAGGGCAAACGTACCAGAGATCTGCCAGCAACAGCAGCTGCTGCCCAAACAAGGGCTGCAAATCTCTAGCAATAGCTAGATCAAGGGACTGGGGAATCAGGGAGAAGGAGAACATTTCACCTAAGCATGGAAATATCTCATGGCTGATCTGACCTCAGCATGTACTGAAGTCTCGTCAAACTTGCAGACATTATGACAGAATACGTTGGCTGAGAGCACCTAAAATCACACTGTCCAGCCCAGCCTCGGCAAGGACAAAGAGATGTGGAGGTAGGAAACCTGTATTTCCCCTTCTGGCTCTGACCTCTCTTGCCTGTGGTCTTGGAGTGCGTCTGCCTGTATCCTAATGTATAAGCAGGGAACAGACCTATTTACCTGCCTCTGTATTTGTGCTGGGGATTATTTAGTTAATATTTATAAAGCACTAAGATGCAAAGCTCTAAATAAGTTCCACTATCATTATTAGAAGGGAACATGCTGCATTCCAAAAACTCAGGCAATAAAAATGAGCCAGTATGCACATCAGAAGAATAAGATAAAGGAAATTATGATGTAAATAATTAACAAGAGCTTAAAATGAAGTTTTGCAAGCATGGATTCAGAAACATTCTTAAAAGGTGAGGCACTGAGCCCTAGGGACAGAAATGTTTTTCTCATCTACCACCAGAGTACAGTACACTATAAGATCATGTTTAAAATCAGAAGTAAATTTATCAGCTACTGTTTGTGTTGACAATTCTTTTGCTACACAGCACAGGAAGCACTGGTTAGTAAGATATTTTGGATCAGCAAATTTCTTGTCATATGGTACAAACCACCAGTTATTATTAAAAAACAACCACAGCAAAACAAGCAGTTGTTATCACTAGATTTCATTTCCCTTCCCCTTGACAATTTTTTGTGTGTTGGTAGTGGTTTCCAATCTTCTTGTTGCAGTTCTTTGAGACATAAGAAGCACAAAATGCTGTACAAATGGTAAAAATACTGGAGGGATTGTAATTCTGTCCACTTTCACAGGGTCACTTTTGGATGTAGAGACTTTGCATAGATCTCCACAACTGGTTTAGAAGCCACTGCTTTAAGTGATCTTTGGATTCTAAGATCTGACACAAATGTTAGTGGAATTAGGGCTTTTTCCTCATCCCTATTCATGTCCTTTCATGTTTTATGGTCTGTGGGAAGTCCCATTCAAGGCTCCAATCCTGAAGAGATTCAAGACTACTCCCAGCACATTAAATTCTTACAAGACTGGAGGCTTTGTATATACAGATTTAAAACTTGTGTCTGAGCTACATATTTATGCATCTACAACAATTACTATGTTAGAAGAGCAGAGACAAAACTCAGGCCCAATCTCTCAATTCTTACTCTTACAAGTCATATTAAGAGATTACAATGCAACTGCTTATGTGAATAATATTTATGAGATCAAACACACAACTTTTATCAACAAGGCAAGAAAATCTAAGTAAGTGGCATAGTGGCTGAATGTTTATACTGTGCATAAGCTTCTCCTTTTATCCCCTTAAGAAGCGATTTTATTAAAAACAATGTACATTTTCAAACAAGTGCTGTTTTATTACTTAATATAGATCTTTCTCTCTCTTTTTGCTAAATCAAACAGCAAGTTTCCAGGCTTTCACAATTATTTTAGTACTTGATATCCTAAGGGATTGTCTTATTCAGTTTGCTTTATCTTTAATATACACTCATGTTGTTTCTGGCTGTGAGATAACTCTATCCTTCCTAGCTTTGTAAATATTTTCCTGTATAGGTAATACAAATGATATACAGGGTCTCAGCTGAGGTTGGGAAAGCGTGGGGTAATATCTGCCCTTTAAGAAGGAGCAGTTCCAAGACTGGCCTTAGGTCTTTTGTGAGAAGCGATTAAAGAGTCCCCAGTGCCGAGAGACAGCAGTCCTCACTGACAACCTGGGCTACAGAGCTCGGCAAAGCAGCCAGTTCCGCTCCCAGCCGGCAGTGCCTTTGCAAGCAAAAAAGATGGGTACAGCCCCTGGAGGAGGGGGCACTGCCAGGGCTGTCTGTGAGTGGAAGGCAGCTGTTTCTAAGCCCCATGGTATGGGCCTTGCATTCCCTCCTCTCTCTCCCTGACATGGTGCCCTTGTGCCAGCTCACCTGCGGAGCAGCACCCAGCCAAGGTCCAGCAGTCAGCAGGCCTGGTAAGAAAGCGCCTCTATGCTCTCCTTTCCCAAGGGTGGTGGGAGAGGGGCTCTGAAGGAAAAACAAACAAATATTGACTCACCCCAGTCTCAGCTGGGATTAAAGTGGGATGAGGAATCCTCTTCCCTTCACTCCTACCTGGGGCAAGCCACCACTGCTGAGGGCTCTTGCTTAGTTTTTGAACAGCAGCGCAACAAGGTCCTCCCGCTTTGCTGGGAAGACCTTTGACAATGGGTGCCACACAGCCCTGCCTGTCGGCCCTGGCACCTGTCCTGCCAGTGGCAGCCAGCGCAGGGCTTGCCCTGCCCTGCACAGAGCTGCCTCTGCCCCACCGCCACACGCGTCTGCAAAACACCACCGAACCGAAACAAGAACCGTGGGTGGTCGCACGGTCTCCTTTGAACTCCGGTGGTGGACGGCAGTGCACTCTTATCTTGTGCCGGGAGACCCACATTTAGCCTGGCCGGGAGGAAAGAAACACTAATTTCCTTTGCTCCGTTTAAAGCTTTATTTACTTAGTGCTCTGTGGGATTGGCCAAGGTAAACTAACCTGAATCTGTTCTGCTGGCACATGGATAATGTGGGAAGGCCTGTCACCATGGTGATGAACTGCATTGCTTTCTTGTTCATAAATGGCATCACGTTCAGGCTGAGGAAGACTGAGGAACCTTCGGATCATGGAGAGATTTTCCCAGAGGGTCCTGTTCTCTGGTGAGGGATCTTCTTTCCAACGTAACAGCTCACAGAGCCACCCCTTGAAGATAACACCAGCAAAACATTAGTTTTTTTTCCTCACTTTGTGAGTGTCAAAATGAGGGCAAAATGTGTGTTTTAGAGGCACTGCATTCTCTCATACTCTCCTCCAATACAAAAGTGCTTTCACTGTGCAGGCTTGGCTTAAAGCAAACACCAATACACTGAGAGGCTGCCCCGCTATTTTACAGACCCTTACCAGCTATAAGCATTTTGGAAAGCACCTTCCCTTGGTCCCACACCACAGTAGTGCTGTTTGTTTGCTTAGAAACAAACCACTTGATGAAGAGAGAATCCCTTACATGCTTTCCTCTACAGAACAGGGCATTTACCAATGCCAGTATATTCTTTGCCCTGCCTATGTTCTTTTATGCAAGGCTACACCCATCCGACAGCATGGACACCTTATTTCAGGAGCCAGTAGACTGTCTGCTAAGCAATTTTTAAAATCCTGGTACTACTACTCAAACCAAGAAAATACTTCAGAAATCTGCCTTGACTGGAGGGCTGCCTGACATAAATCACATTGGTACAGGAGCTCCCTAAGAGACATTCAAAAGACTGGAATCCTTTGACTAGATGCAGTCAAGCAATAACTTCTTCATTTCTGCTACAAGTAGAGGTCAGGTAACAACTTCTTCATTTCTGCTACAAGTAGAGGTGTCCCTGCAGGTGAACCTCTTTCAAGTGACTTGGTTTCTGGATTGTCCTCATAGACCCAGAAAAAACCCATTCTCTCAGTTTTACATACAGTATTTTTAGAGATGGGGGGAGCAAGAAGCACTCAAGCTTCTCATACACTTTCACATCACAGGAGAGCAAAGTGTCTAAGAGCTTACCTACTCCAGCTCAGACCTGGGTTTGGGATACATAATATGAAAGCTACAGAATCCCCTGCAAGAACTGCAGCAGTTGCTAATTTGCTTCTGAAGGAGACATATGAGTTCATCTTGAAAATTTAATGTTTCCTTACGTCTTCTCTAAAATTTAATTGAGGATTTTTTTCTTAACTGTGCACTGGTAGTTTTAAAAGAGGAGCGCAAACCCTCTAGCTAGGGCAGTGTGCATCAGCAGAAATTTTCTGGTATATTAAAATCTAGAAACAAAATATTACTTGTATAAAACATGCATATTTCCTTTCTTTTAGCTTCAAGGATCTGTTTTCAAAACTAGGTCCATGCAATTTTACTTCTAAATGCTGTAGGAAAGATAATGTGACATTTTATTGAATCAACAAATAATATAAATGTACAGAAGCTTTTAGATCCTTTTTATATGCACTGGTAGTTTATCCAGACTAGTTTACTAATAGATACAATAGATACATAGATATGATATAGATACCTATTTTCTTGAACACATTTATATGTATCTTTAGCTAACAGTTAATAAATGCAGTGTAAAAATATTGCCATGACGGGAAGAGGTGAAAGCAAACAAATAATCTTAATGCATTCATATTGTATACAAAAATATTTAGTGAGGTGTGTATAAACATTTGAAGTATATGCGCTTGAATATAAGAGGAAAAGTGAATAAATTACACAGGAGAAAATGCCCCCAAGAAACAATCAAAATGACAAACGTTATAGAGACGGTGGTCGCAGAACCGAGAAAGCAAAATTTTAAATGGGGCCAAAATGTGCCGGCTGCTCACAAGGTGTGCTTGGGAGGGAGGGGAGAGGGGGGAGAGTGGTGGCAGCAGAAGGGCTCCCCTGCACCCCAGGGATGGACTGCACCTCATTCCCTGACCATGCACTAAGGAGGATGCTGGGCATTGCCCCAGGATTTAGCAAGGCGACTGGGAAACATGGCCAAACGCCTTCACAGAAAGCACATAACATTCAGCCTGTCCCGGCTAGAATCGTATGGCATGCTTTCAAAACAGTAGCAAGGGTCTGTGGAATCTGACTGGAATGTGTTAGCAGGGTAATGCGCAAGCTCTCCATGGCCCTAACAAAATCAACATGTTGCTCATGGTTCTCTGCCCACCCTGCATCCATGGGGAAATGTGCTGGATTATGCTCAATAGCAGTATTAGTTTTACGCAGTAAGTTGAAAGAGGTGCAGTCAGAAAGCAGAGGTAGCTTGTTGGGGATGGAGGAGAGAAACCAATCTAGATATTTCAACTGAAAAGCAATTATAAAATTCTTAAATAAACCCAAGCTCACAAATCAGCCCATGCCAAAACCTAAAAATTGTCCTTTGGTTGCCTGAAATCTTCATTGCTTCACACTGAAACTGTTGGCCCTCTTTCCAATAGTAGTGGTGAAACAAAGAGCAGAGGTGATTATCATGACAGTTTGGTGAAATTAAAAAAAAAAGAAAAAAGAAAAAAGAGAAAGACAAGACAAACTGTCTTCTCCCATGACATGTCTCTAAGGCATACAGACAGACTGAAAGTTGCACTATGCATTAAGAAGCTGCATCTATTTTGTCTGTTGACCATATGAATCAGAGGGTCTGTTTTGGTTTTTTTTTTGAAAGACGACAGTCCAAACTCTATAATTAAAAAATGTCAAATAGTATAAAAATTCCGAGGCAATCACATTTTACACTGATTAAATATATTTCACAACAACAGTTTTTGTTAAATATGAAATACTTTCTCCCCTTATTGATTGTTCTGTTTCTATATTTACTAGATCAGACCTTAATTTTATTAATTACTGATGGCTAACACTGTATTTTCAAAGTTTTTCTATCAATTTTTGCACTGAAATAATACTTTTCTCATCTAAAATTATTTGATTAATTGTAATCTGAAGCAGATCTCTACTAGCCTCTCAGGGAACCAGCAATTTTGAGACAGAGAAGACAAAGTACACAGAATAGATTGCCATTATACCATAATGTCTCTATTCTACTGGGTTCATCACACTTGTAGAAAAGCAGCTACACTTTCATGAAACACATGATGGACAATATGGAAACTACCAACTGAATTCTTCTACAATTACATAGATAGAAAAAAGTTTTTGGTCTTCACTGTTTATTTCTGAACATATTTATGAAAACTGATCTCACTAATGTTCTCAGAAGAGATAGTGAATGGATAGGAAGAGAGGATGTAGGGGTTTTCTTTATTAAGAGACTAAGAACACACTCTTTTGGTTCAAAAAAACAAACAAAATTGTAAGTATTTAACTTAGTTTCAAGTTCAGAATTCTGTACGTGAAATAAAACTAATTCATAAAACTTGGCTAAATGAAAATGTATGAAATATTTTTATAAAATTTAGAAAAAGTGATCATCCAGACTTTTCTAATGGTGAATTTCAATTTCTGTAAAATTTAAGAATTTTGTTTCCATTAGATCTGAAAAAGTTTGAACTGTTGCAGATAATGAGGTTGAATTTACAAGTGGATGTGATAGGGCTGATTTTTTGCCTCTTATGCTTTTTTAAGTCTATAGCAATTTCTGCCTAGTTCAAACAATTTGTTCTGAAGGAGGGTTTGAACCAATGGTTGGTGGTGTTTTCTTGGTTGGTTCCCCCCTTCCCCCTTTCTGTCTTTATAGTCTTACAGGAAGTAGAAATAGCCACAAAATAGTAAGGAAATATTTATAACTCAGATTAGATCACAACCAGTTTATACAGCATATATAGTACATTGTTCAAAAAAATCAGCCTTAAAATAATGACGTTGGTACATTTATGCAGCAAGGCAAAGCCCCCAAAAACTGCAATGACATTGGGAACAACCTTGACTTTAAAACAGTAGATTTGCCAGGCAACATTACGCTGAATATAAAGAGAGTACAAAGCAAAATATAAACATTAGCCACATGTAAATATGTTTGGAGAACTTTCAGGATGTTACTACTTTTCAAACTGACAAAGTTTAATTTGACACCTTCTGTTCTAAAACCTTTGTTTCTATTCAAAATCACGCCTTTAGCTGCTATCAATCACTATGCTCTCCCTATTACTTAAAATACTGGCATAGGCCCTGGATAAGCTGAAAATGCCATGCAGATGAATTCTGAGATAATATGTTCAAACCTGTTATATACAACACAAATCCTGTAAAGTTATGTATTGTAAACCTACATTTATTGGGAACTAAAAGTCTTAAATCCATCTGCTACAAAGAAAATACTGTTACGCACTTTCAAATAACCGAGTACCATCTGCAAAGGTCTTGCTACAGTAAGCAAGAAAATGGTGAAAAAAAAAAGATGCTAAACCTAAGATATTTAAAATAAATAAGAGTCTTCTGTCTGGTTTTCTGATAGGGATTTAATAAAGAAACACAAGACATTAGAGGAAAAAAACCTGTGAAAGCCGAACTGCCAAACTATTGCATGAAAAGCGCAAAGAGGATAACTGCCAAAACTTGGGCTCTGCAATACCCATAAGCATGATTATTTTAAAGAAAGGATCTATGCATTTTATTTATATATCCCAATGCTATTTATTCAGTCTGACCTGTGCTGTGTTTAAATAAAATCATCTGCTCTTTCACACAGAGTTTCTAATGAACTATTCTTGCATTCTGGTTTCTTTCTTATTAAAAGAAAAAGGAATATACACTTAAGGTGTAAACACCTGACCTAATTAGATCAAAGAGGATAACATTACAATCATGAAAAATGTTCTCTGGCCATAGAAAAATGTTCTCTGCTTCTAGATAGAGCATGTGATCAATTGGTCAATTTGTTACAGGGGTAATAATTTGTTAAATGAAGAATACATTTCATACAGAATAACAAAGACTTCAGCATTTTTAAGAAAGGCTGTAATTTGAATCTAAGAAGACAAAACATTTTAGAGCATCAATGCTAAGATATGATCAGTTTTTCTTTGGTATAGTATATCTAAGATTATTTTGTATTATTCTCTGGGGCATATAGTATAATAAAAATATATGGTGTTAAAATAAATGAGTCTAAATAGCAAGGTATTTGATACAAACATTTTAGCAAAAAGTGTGAATTGCATTTCAGTATCTACTGTGAAAAAAGACTAAGTACATAATCCATTAAACAGTACTTCTAACTAAAAAAAAAAGAGTATTGTAGACTAAACTAAAGTAGGCATTTTGAATGAGCACATTTTCAGCATCTAACTAGAAAGCTAGCAATTTATCATTCAACAAATAATTTCCTACTTTTAAAAGAATCTGTAAGTGTTACTTATGCTAATGAAGACTGTTTTTAATCTGCCCACAAACATGCTAATAGAGGGCAATTTTTTTTTTATTTACAATGCTGAAGGCACTCCAGTTTATAGAACTCAGATATGAAATTACACTTGGTAAAATGGGCTCTTAATTGTCTGAGCAATCCAAATCCTTCACCTTTAACAGGAAAGCTTATAGACAAAACAAAGGAAAAGAACACATGGACTAAACTTTAAATATTGACTTTTCACCCTTCAAAAGCAATCCAACTTGCTTTACAATCTCATTAATGTTCCAAATGGCTGTGTTCATCTTAGATATTTCTATTTCTTTTCAAAAGAGAATCCACATAGAGAAGGGAAGAAAATGGACCAACACAGCCACTACCATATATGCATACAATCTAAGTCTTAGTATTAAACTTGTATGCTGCATATTGCACAGAAAGGTTGCTTTTGGAAAAGTCATAATACTTTGAGTCAGATACATAATGGTAGCAAAGGAGTACTGAAAGCATTTTAAATTATTTACTAGGTTAAAAGGGTGAAATGGTACTTTAAATACATCAAATTTCATCATCTGGACCATTTTTTGGTGGCAAAGTGGTATTGATCTTTCCAAATGCTTAAAATTAACTATTTCCAGAAGGTCATTATTTGATTAAAGGCATTAAAGTTGAGGGCAAGAAATGATGCACTTTGTCTTCTTTCCCATTCAAATAATTGTCTAATTTAATCAGAACTATCCCTTCATGTCCTGTAATAAAAATGTTTGTCTTAAGATATTGTTCTTTACCTAACATATTAACCTTTAAATGTTATGAAGTTCTTAAGAAGAATCTCTGCTTAGAGAAGATTCTTCCATAATGCAATGAAAGGATCTCCAGCATTTAAATTGGTAAGACCAAATTTCCCCTACACATTGATTGAAAAATGCATTAAAGCCTTCAACTGAGATTTCTCACAGTGTTCAACATGATCAAAAATTCAGGGAGTTCTGAACCAGTAAACTCATACATATGGCACTGAGAAGCAAAAATAGGCAACTGTCACTTCAACACAAACACAACAAGTAACAGTGGACACTACTTCAGTTTATCTGGGAAAAGCTGTATTATCTGAAACAAATATAACAGGCAACACCCACCACAGGGTAAGAGCAGAACACTTAAGTCAAAATTCATTTTCATGCAGAGATTGCTTAAATCTAACTTCTTTCTGGGTGAAATACCTGTGGGTTCAGCCATGGGAACAATCCTAGATGACAAGAACAATCCTTTTTAGCTTTAGGTGCTCTTCTGAAATTTCCTGACTGCAGGAAAAATTTATTTTGACTGTAGGTTTATCTTTCCTAAAATACATAAAGTATTCTGGCTATCTTGTATGCAAAGCTGAACAGACTTAAATGCTTCACAGAACTGAAGTCTATTAAAAGAAAGGCCACTGGGTATTTTTATAAAACTCAGAAAAGCTAATAATCTACAAGACTTAGTAATGTTGGACACTGACCTACACATTTGTTAGTGAAAGTCTTTCATTTCAGCTTATGTTTTCAAGAAATTTTAAGCACTGACTTCCCTCTGCAAGACGCATACTTTTGACGAATTTTTAAAACTGCACTGAATGTTCAATACTTTGGGATTTCCCTATTTCACTGGAAAACAAACAAACAAACAAACAAAACCACAACAATAAACTCTGTATTTTTAATTCAAGAAGCAAAAGATGGTTTTCAGCTGATTCAAGAAGATGAGGAGAGATCCACAAATATTAATGTCTCTTCTTGACTTGTGGCCTAAAATTTTAAGTGTCCCCAGAAAAATGGTTGCCTTAGTATTTTATATACACTAATCAGCCTTAAGTTTCTGGTTTTGCCTTTTAGCATTCCCCTAAATCAGACAAAGTCTGAAACCTGAATCTGCCTTTTACCTCTAGATATTTCTGGTTTATCTATTTTATTGGCTTTCATTACTAGAACATTGAAAAGAGAAGCCAGATGTGAATTTTAAGTAAATCTGTATCTGCCATCATCATAGATGAGATTTAGCAAAACAAACAAACTGAAAACCCCACTACCTCATAGAGCTTTTCAGAAGAAAGGTAAACTTCACTAGCAGGAAAAACTTCCTTTGAAGAATACTGAAACAGATTATGCCATTTTCTTAACTTTCTTATCTTACCCATTATTCAGCTACCCCATCTGTCTGGATGTTACTCCACCTTTTCTCTGGGTGGTGAAAAGCAAATGACCAAACAGCTAGCAGTGGTACTGACAGTATTTCACTACAAATTTTCAGTGATACTTTATGGGAAAAGGATTCCTAGTGTCTCTTCTTCCCTCTGCTTTTTCTTCTCTCTAGCTGTAGGATTTAGCAGTTAAATACATATGTTTATTATTGTAAACACCCTAACAAATAAAAAGGAAAAAAAAACTTGCTAAAGCAGCCTCTAAAATTCAATGACAAGTAGCAAACAAGTATAGAAACAAAATGATCTGGAGAGTTGTTGTTCTGCTCCCACCCTCTTGTCTGTTCTATTGGACCTCTGCTCTTACCCAGAGCCACACTGTGTGGCTAAGAGCCACTGCTTCCAAAAAACTTGCTGGATTAAGGTCTGAGGCTCTATCAAGACTGTTTGGTATGAGCACTGGAGACACAGCACCAGCTCATGGAAAAAGACTCCTAACCTGTAACTCTAAATCTGACTGAAAATATATTATTACTTTTTAGTTGAGTACAGAAGGAATACAATAATCGAAATGAAGGGCTTCTCCCAAGCTTGGTTTCTCTGCTCTCAGCTTTCTCCACCTTTACTTTCCCTTGTTCAAATGTACATTTTTTACAGTATTGCCTTCAACTGCCTAGTGATGATAGATAAGCACAAGCCCTAAACAAAACCACAATGTGCCTGACTTTGAAAATCTTACATAAAACAAAATTACGTTCATATGTAAAAAGAAAAGGGGAAAGTAATAGGTGCAAAAAAAAAAAAAATAACGGGTCAAGCTTTATTCTGTCTTCCTCTACTCCATGTCCTTCCCCTTTCACACACACAATTCAATTGGTGTTGTAAATGCAAAATAACGTCTGACAAAAATGGACTTCACAATAAAAAAACCCCTGGACTAAACAAGAAAAAACACTTGCTAATTATTACATAAGTCACTCTTAGTCTGGTACATTACTTTTTATAATGTGGTCATAAGAAATGGGTCACTGGGTTTCATAGAGGCTGACTGATAATATACAGCCCTTTATCTTTTATTTAAGGAGATAGAAATACTGATTTCACGGGAACACCAATGTGTCCCTGGAAAGTAAATACAATCCTAAATCCAACTATGACCCTTAACAGCCCACACTTATCTATTCTTAAACACGCAATCAATTTTGTATGGCAGATATATCTGCAGTTTAGTTAGACAAGAGTCTTTAACAGATAGAGTATGGCAATTTTTAAAATCTTTTTTACTACTATCAATTTACAAGTGAACAGCAAATGTTTGTTATTAAGTTGCTTACAGAGATTTAACATTTGCTCTGGGGGAAAGACCTCCAGCAAAAAAAACACAGGGACAAACTGTAACTTCTGTAATTACTTATGTGTCTGCCTATCATGTTGCTAGGTACTTTTTTTATATATTATAATTTCCCAGACGGAGTAATTTAATTTTGTGGCTTCTTGTCATGTTTGGTTTTTTTTTTCTTTCTTTTCAGAATTCATTTTGGAGCAGGGGAAGATCTTCCACACATCGAAGAATCACAGGCTCACAGATATTTGGACTTCATTGTAAATTCAGTTCAGCTGACAAGATGTTCCAACAAGTGACATCATTCCAAAACATACACAGCTCAAATCCATTCTCAGACATTCCCTCACATTTTCACAGCTTAAATAAAAGTTTTCGTATAGATTTGAATTAGACATTAAAATATTCTGAAAAAATTTCTTGTCTCTTGCAGTTAAGCTGAATTCCGTGGCTCTCAGTTTCATAGTGAAGAACACTTAATGCTTTGATAATGTCAAGGGTTAGGGGAGTCTTTGGTAAATTGAAAAGAAACTTTTCTCTGACTTGCCTCCAGATTTTGTTAACGACAGAAACAGAAGCAAAAATACTGTTACTTTTAGCACGATTGCATGCAGCACAGACTTAAAACAATAGGAAAGCTGGATCAAAAGGGAAGCTGGAGACATCGAATTTCTCACTCCTAGGTGGGAAGAGTGTTTCCAGGTAGTTTGCCATCAGGAAGGGGTCAAGAACAGCCACAAAGGAAAAGTTCCTAAAGAGAGCCATTCTTAATGTTATAATTTTCCACACTGGCCAAGAGAGGTGCCAGCCCAGATGAGTCCCAGCCCTAGCCATATTTCCAGGCAGCAGTTACCGCAGTACCTTCTGCCTTTACATCAGGGGCCACATGGAGCAGGAATGCTTCTTCCTGCCAGCATCACTCCCATTCTGCTCCCCAGGTGAAAAAGATCAACCCTTTTAGACTCTTTCCTTGTATTAAATAAGAGTAGCAAATGATTTCTCAGAGGTGAAGCAAACTGGCTGCCCCAAAGCAAAAATAAAAAGAATCTCATTTAAACCCTTCATAGTTTTTTTTTGCCTTAAATAACTGCTTTTATGTGAAGAGTGGAAAGTTTCTGTATCAGTAGAGCTTTCTCTTTCAAGCTGTATGTAATAGAGATGCTAAGCACCAGGCTCAGCAAAATAACCACTCACCTAAGTAAACCAACAGACCCCACAGTTGGGGTCCTAAACTTCAGGGAATTCTAAGGACCATTCAGTCCAAATATCTTTGCTTTACAAAGATCCTGAAAACTACTTTCACATGCTTCTCAAACGCCATCCTGAAGTAAGAGAACATGACACAGGAACAAAAACAGCACAGGAATAAAAATTAAATGACCCCAATGTCCTTTCAGATAGAATCTGGCAGATTTGAAATAGATAAATATTTGCAAATCAGAATTTTTTCTCACTTAGCTAGCTGCATGCCTGCCCTGGACTATTCAATAGATGCTAATGGTTTGGGATAGTTCACAACCAAAAATCTGAAGCTTGACTTAGAAGCTAAATTTGAGGAAAGTAAAAAAAATATGGATGCAATAAGAAATTTTTAGAAACAGTAAAATTTAAAATTACCTGGAACAAAACATCATCTCCTTTCTCACCCTGCACTTAGAAATCCCATAACATTCTTTCAGGTGTTGTGTGTTTTGAATTACTCAGTTTAACATTAAGGGAGAAAACACACATCTATTATTTCTTACTCCTGCCTTTGCCCAGCAAGCCCTTCACCTGATTTTTAATCGGTCACTCCTTTAACAAATTGCTTCTCAGACTATTACTGTATATTTGTGTTTGCACAAGATGCTTTGATTCTTTGCAGTTACATGTTTAGCAGCTCTCTGTTTTGCAGCAGGAATTTTACCCTGTCATTTCCTGTTTAGTTACGGGTTGAGCTCGCTTTTGTTTTCTGCGCTGTTTACTTGGTACCCTGCTTCCCCCAAGCCGGGAACCACAAGCTGCTCGCTGCCTCCTCAGCCTCCTCCTCACCTCAGCCAAGCCGGCTTTGTTTTCATTTATGTCCCTCATTAACTCTCAGACAGCTCACTCAAACTTCCTCCTCACCCCCCCTTTTTTTTTCATAGTTAAAACACTGATATACTCAATCTTCAAAAGTCTCCTGAATCAGTGATCTGCCCATGCCAGGCACGAGCAACCAGAGAAATCAAGAATATGGCTTTTTGCCATGTCACGACACAGGGAAATGAATGATGCTTCACCCACAAAACCAGCAGTGCTGGTGATGAGCCCAGTGAAGGCCAAAGGCACAAGGTGTCCACAGCTGTGTCCCACGGACAAGGGGATACTTGTACAAAGTGATGGTGTGTGAGGGGATGTGCCTGGGGTGGGACTCCAGCAGCCAGGGGACAGGGGTAGGCCAGGAGAAAGAGGCAGATGGAGTGAGAGTGAATAATGAGGGTGTATAAAGGACAGGAAGGGATGTAAAAAAGTCAAAGGAGGACTAAAAGAAGAGTCATAATGAGAGGAATAAGAGAAAGTGGTGAGAGGAAAAACAAAACAGAAGGTGAGGGTATAGAAAGCAGGCAGAGAAATTAAGAAAATCCATTCTGCCAGAAACAGCACCTCTTGTCAGGCAGACAGCAGGTGCTGCCTGGGGAAGAGCTGATTCACGCATCTGGAGTGTAGGAATTGAAACACCTCTACCTAAGAAAAAAACTCTAAAAATAAAAGACTCAGAGGAGGTGGGAGAGGATGCCATGATTTTTCATTTTAGCAATCCAGTGCTTCCCAATTCTGTGATATTTTTTGAATACCTTTG
Source organism: Formicarius rufipectus (assembly GCA_013399695.1). NCBI lineage: Eukaryota > Metazoa > Chordata > Aves > Passeriformes > Formicariidae > Formicarius > Formicarius rufipectus. The sequence goes on from VXAU01000616.1 coordinate 573,883, forward strand.
TGAAGAAATGAGAGCTTTATTTCCAGTTCCTTCCAAGAATCTTGATGGCTCATTTCAGCATTATCTCGTCCAACATGAGCCCTCCTTGCTCTCTTCTACATCTTACTTCAGCTCAGTTTTGAGGTATCTGCAGCCACAGAACCTCCAGGGCTTTGGCTATACCTCCAGGATGAAATTTTGCCTTTGTTTGGGGTCTGGGGGAGTCAGTAACAGAGAAGGCATTGCCATGTGGTGAGGGACACTGATGGCACACCTGCACCAACCTACTGCAGCTCAGCTCTGGGGAACCAATAATGCAGTCTGCTGGCTGGCCAAGTGGTACAAGCACGGGTCTTTAACCTTCTCTGCAGCAGCCTGGGGGCCCATCTACATAGCCACGTTTTCTGCTACAAATCATTCCTTCAGTGGCTTTCAAAAGATGTCCTGCTCACCTTCTTCTGTCTGACTTGGAACACTGAGTCTTAGCTCCCTACCTCCTGCACTTTCAATATTGCCACTGCATCACAAATCACTGGCAATGGATAAAACAATCTCTTACTCCAGCTACCTTTTTTTAAAACCTCCCCTGGAAGTCTTACTGCAGATTTGATGAATTTTAACTGATGCACTGCACCAGTCCTCCTGCCTGAAAATACCTGCAACAGCTTCTAGGGAATCTGCTCAGTACCCTTCTGTTCACTTATGCTTTTTACCTAGCTGTAAGAACTGTTGTAGAATCTTATAATTAAAACTTTCTATCAAAATTGCATTAATTTTTCTCTGTGTAGGAAAAGTAGACAACAGTGGTCTACTAAAGACTAGATGACTTAAAAAAACCTACCTTACTAAGTATTGAAGGCTGTTTAATTAGGGAAAGATGATGAAAAAATCAAAACAATTCACAGAAAACATCCAGTTTCCTAAAAAGTGTTTTATAAGGAAATACTTAATTTTTCATGATCTGCTTTCATAAGAAATATTGGACTGTTTTAATAAAAAAAAAATTCCATTTACCAAAATTCTAAACATTTCGGGTATTCTCTTTTAAATAGAATTTTTCCCCAAAGGAAGAGGTGGAGGGAAGAGTTAGCAAAGAAGCAAAATTCATGGTGAAAAATGTTGACAGAAAATTTTATTTCTGCTAAGTTTATGTAGCAGAGAAGACCACATTTTTGGTTAGAAGATCTTCTTGAAGTGAGGTGTTTGCTGGCATGTTATTTTGAAAACCAGCACAGTAGGATGACTTCTTCAATAAAGGGGCATAAAACCCAGAGATTAGGAAGTCTCAGAGCGAGCGACAAACCCCCATGCGGTATCTGATTTCTTTGCCAAAGTAATGAAGGTTTTTAATAAAGGTCAGGGAGAAATAATCTCCGAAGACAGCAGTGTCTCTACCCCCTATATGTTTACTCTTTTATTTCGGCCCTCAACAGTGAAAGGCAGACCTTAACACATGCACACACAAAAGAAAACAACAACCAAAGAGGAGAGGGGAAAAAAAAAAAAAAAGAGCCTGAAATTTTAGTTACACCACATGTGGTTTTCATTTGTGAAAAATGAACAAGCTGTTTGTGGTTAAACTGTCTAATCTGCTGTTATCAATCTAGCGCTGCATTCAAGATTTACAGGATACATCAGCTTCTGTGCCACATTAGCTGTAAAAGGGAGAGGGGGTGGGAGGAAAAAGGAGGAGGAGAGAGTTTATCCTGAGGAATAATATTTCCAATGCAGCCACACTCACACTACATCTGGTTGTGCTGGTAGCGGCAGTTAAATTGAAATATTTCACAGCGTGTGTCAGAAACATGCAGAATGGTAATTATGACAGATCTGATTAAGCCTGAGTGCCACTAGCTCCCTGGCCAGCTCCGGTTGTGCAGGTGTGACCTTGTGCGTGCCTGCGTGTGTAAATAAAATTAATTACAAGCGAGAGGGCGAAGGCTTCGGTGACATCACAAAGCGGAGAAACTCCCAAGGGGGAGACCTAATGGAATATTTTCCCTCAGTCTAATAATACAGTTCATATTGACTTGAGGTAATTAGTGGGATCATTAAAGCAGTTTTCCCGGCGTATTTGGCTGCCTGATCAGATTAGTGAAAATGTTCTTCAGAACAAGCCCTGTGTGGTCTGCCAGAGAAGGAGGAAATAAAAAGCAACAAAGCATATTTTGGAATGATAAGCAGCGCTGGACCTTTTTGCATGGCATTTTGCAGGGCCAGTCCTGGGAGCCTGAGTGCCCAACGCTCCTGACCAGTTCAATCTTTCATCCCAGGTGCATGTGCTCCTCCTGCATATCACCTGAGACCTTTTAGTTTTTTTTCCTCTATACTTTGAAACTATGCCATGCCTATCCCTCAATGCTTAAAAATAATCAGATAAAAGGCTTGTGTGAGTGCTAGCCTCAGAAGAACTACATTAAGAGAGCTGGAGGAAAAAGAAGAATAAATGTGTGATCAGCTGCTCCTCACCTCTCCCCAAAAATATAACAGAAGACTGAAGGACTGGTTTATGAATCACTAACATTTTCATTTCCTAATGAGCTTACCTCAGCAGCAAAAAAGGGGGGAAAAAAGCAAAAAGTTTAACTATGATATAAAGTCTTCCACAGTAACAGAACACAGAGCCCTAATCAAGAAATGGACCATTTGTTTAAAAACAGTCTATTGAGCATGCTCTACCTTGCAAATGGAATATGCCAAGCTCTGTCACAGATGGCAAGCTTTGACAGTTCCCATCCGTAGCGTCGATACTCGACAGTTCAGCACAAGATCAGTGACATTCTGTCTCATTAGAGCCACGCTAATTATCACAGCTAGTTTCAGGGGAAACCATGTGTTGCAATGGTCAATTTGAAGGAGTCTGTGCATCAACAAACTGGTAATAAGGATCAGACACCTTATTATATGACAGCATGCTGCCTATGATCTGATTTACTGAATCAGAGGTACTGAGGCAACACTGAAGCCTGATGGGTTACGGAATTGTGTGTACACAATTGTGTAGCTGAAATATGCTTTAAAAATAAAAGGGAGCTATCTAGAAACAATAAATAAAAATTTTAAAATGGTGAAGTTATAATGTGGAGATTTTCATTTGTCATTAAGACATGCAGAAATGTTAGAGATCTTGTCAGCCAGTTTTATCTTTAATCAAATCACATAAGATAAATAATTAAAAATGAAAACTGTAAAATTATGGATTATGCTGAATTATAATTCATTCCATACTCTGATTTTTCAGTTTCAATAACATCTACCAAACATTCCTTATGTTGTGCCGTCTTGCTGCTTTAACATAATTTTGTATTTTGTAAAGAGCTCTCTCTTCTTGGCTCTCTTTTTTCATTTGTACATTTAATGACTTAAACTTGTAGTTCTCCCAGCTTTTCTCACACATTTATGCATCAGACAAAAACCATCCAGCCAAGAACCCCTCCACCCTGCTTTGCTGTTTCTGGACACCTGCGGGCTGCATCCTGCCAGGCACTGAGCAGTCCAGCCCCAGTGCCTCCAAGCGACGCACCAGAGGCTGTGGCCGCAGGAGCGTTAAGCATTAACTCCCAACTAGTGCAGGGCAGGTGTGCATCGCATCCCTCCAGGGAAACTCTCCTTAGGGCTCAAATACACTCCGTTTCCTTAAGTTGCTACTAGTCCTTTAAATGGTAGTGTTTGAACAGCTTGTGCTGCCACTCGCCTGGCTGGGAACCTCTAGCTGTCGCTGATTTGACCCCATGTGTAAAGCATGCTCAGGAAACACACTTTCTCGTCAGCGTGTCAACAAATTCAGCCTTTGCCTTATGTGTTGAAAGGGCTGCCTGGCCCCAAGGAGCTGTTTGAAGAGGTAAATATAATCCTCTTACCAATTAAGTATTTTCCATTCTGTACCTTCTTATTTGGCTTGAACTATTTTAGGTTTTAATGCCTTCTTCCCCCTCCTCTATGCAGATTTACATGGGCAATGGCATGCTGATATGAACCACCTTGGAGATTTTAAGGCAGTTTCTTTTCAGTGCATCTTTGGTGATCAAAGAAGTTGCTGTCTATTCTTTACTAATGGGAACTCAAGTCTCTCTGAAGTCAATCCTCTCAACAAAAGTCATACCAATAATGTGGGATATGGTCAGGATCAATGCCAGCCCTTTTTCAGGTCTACTCAGATCAAGTGATAAGAGAGTCAACTAAACTCAATTTTTGAATCCACTTTCTGAGAATTAATGTAAGGGAAAAAAAAAAACCTAAGGAAATTTCCTGAGGTTTTAACCTTTATTTCTCAGAAGAGATACTGTAAAAGAGACTAGGACACAAGGCAGAGGAAGGACCTGAAGCATTCATGTTTTATCCCCCAAGGGAAACCTGAAACCCTTTTTCCCTATGACCTGGGCAAGACAGAACACATTATGACTCCATAACTTGATATTTTGTGAAAGAAACAAATCAACTCTATCTGCCAAGTTTCGCAGTTTCACTGAATGACACGCTGCTTTATGGGGCAATTCCTGATTGCATGCAAAAGCCCGTCTTGCTCTCTCAGTTCACACTCTTCCTCTTCCATCCCTGCTGACACCCGATCCCATCCGACTCCTGCTGCTCATGGCACCTCTTCAACTGCCAGAGCAATCACCCCCAGGCAATGAGGGGTGAGGAAAATAAATTTTAAAAATAATTAAAAAAATAGATGCTGTTGTGTGGTGTACTTCTGCAGCTAATGTTTTCTAACTACCGTATCTCGCCTTCACACCAGGGCAAAGGGTTTATTTCCAGGTGGACTTGTGAAATGACAGACCTCAGAGCACATTGTGTTTGCACCTCGCGTCTCCCTGTGCAGCATCCCCCCCTGCTCCACAGAGAATCCATTGTACACTGAGGAGGGGGGTGGCGGGGGGAAGAAGGTTTTGAAGCCAAGATTTAAACCCAGGAAGTGACTCAGCTGCTCTGACGGAGACAAAGGCAGGAGAGGACTTGACAGAGACGTTTGGTGACGGTGAAGGACTGAGCCCCCATCCTGTCCCCCAAGGTTAGACACCACTGGGCAGTATGAGGTGCAGTGCCCTGAGGAAACAGCTTTGGATATAAATTTCAGGATTCCCTCCTAAAGCTACATTATTACCAGAGGGTTACTCTTGGTGACAAAAAGGTTTCTTTTCTTCCCGCTGGAAAATAGTTGAATAGATTGTTCTATATCTGTGGTAATGGCATGTTACATCTCCGTGCCAGATCCACAATACTGTGCTTGTTCAGTGTGGGAAGCTGTTTAAAAACGACTTTCCTATTAGAGTATATAGCTTAGTCTCTAGATGGAAAAACCCAGATCAAAGATATAGCATTTATAAAACTGCTGGTTAAAAAGATAAAAGTGAGATAACAGACATCAATTTTTCACTATAAATCTCTGGGTTTACTACAACATTAAAATTTCCAGTAAAAGCAGGGTTTTATACACCTGAACTCTAATGGCCTATTCTGAAAATATTTATGTCAGGAAAAGCATGGTATTTGCATGCCAAAAGCAATTTTAGTGCCAATGTTTCGCATTCCCTTCCCATTTAACTCCTTCCCACCTACTCATGAGTGTGAGATGTTCTGTCTAGTGCCTATCCGGTGGATCTCCCCACACAGCCTCTTGGAAGAGGGTACTCTTGGTGCGTAAAAGAGGAAAAAGTCACACACTTCTAATAAAATACCACTGCACAAATGGTTGCCTGACGGTTTAGGATGGAGCCTTTAGCAGGGTCTGAAGTGAGTGGTTTTAGGCACATGCCTTGCATGCAAAACAATTAGTTTCCAAGGGGGTAACTGCCTAACCAAAGTGAAATACAGGGACGGAAGGACAGGAAATTGGGCAACACAATGCAACAGCTCAGAAATGATAAGTCAAAATTCTACATAGTTAGATGAGGTTTCTCAAGGTATGGGTAGCGCTCCATTACATTTATTCTAAAATTAAAATATGATTCTGTGAGAGCCAAGTGTCTCAGCTTCTACATACAGGCATTTTGATTTGGTGAGAAGGGAAAGCATTCGTCACCTGTGGCCATGAAGAGCCATTAGCAAAACTGACACTGCAGAAGAGTATCAATTTCACCTATTTATTCCACTATAAAGTTAACATATTTAGGTAAAAAAACGCAGGCTAATGACCTTACACTGCAGTGTATGAGACTCTCAGAAGTATAGGGTTTGATATTACCATTTTTGCAAAATATAGTTTCCTAAATTTAAGAAAGCTTTGGCACTATAAGCTGACTTTCAGCAAAGTTTTGCTTTTGTCCCTGCTCCACACTAACACAGGCAGGCCACCACTTTTCAGGATAAGTCATAACATACATATAACTTCTTAAAACACAGCAAACATACAGAAACACTACAAGTCTCTACTTGTCTTATCTCTCAGGGCTCTTAGGTTTGGGGGTTTTGTTTGTTTCTATGTTTTTATGGAATGGAATTCCATTTCAGCAGCTGTCACTATCAAGAAAAAAACTCATCATTGGCTCCCACATCAGACCATAATAACCACTGCACCTTTACTGAACCATGAGGCCTTAATAATCATTACACAAATAAACTTTTTTTTTCTTTAAATAATGAATATAAGAACATTCTTCCATAATTACTTGAATCAGACTGTCAAGTTTTAAGTTTAATAAAAGCCCAGGATGATGAAACGTATTGTATCATAAAAGTAAGGTATGCCACACAATTTTACATATGTGTGGATTCTTTTAATTTAAACTTATTCAGGTGTGCTGAGTAAATTTTAGTAAATAATACCATTAGCACTGCCATTTACCACTAAAAAACAACAACTTAGGAGTAGAGATAAAGCACCCAGTAAATCTTTCTGTCTTCCTTTGGCATGTATTTTTCCAAAGCTCTCTTTTCAACATAATCTAAAAAAAATATGCAGACCTATTAGACAGACAACTTACAATAAAACTGTAAGATTTTAAAGAACGATATTAGGTGCTTTGCCAATTACAGTTCTAAAACTCCCCAAAGATATGATGTATTCCAGGAATTCAAATTATAGTATCTTCCTTAGCTCCTCAGTATAACCATCTTAACTTTTACAGTGTATATTTTGAATTTAATAGAATTTGAGTTTATTCTGTACAATGTATCAATCCTTAAAAACATAGAAACTTTAAAAATACACAGAATGCATACATTTCTATACAGGAAAAGAATTATACATTTGAAACAATGTCCAAGAGCTAAGTCCCCAAACCCATTCAAACCCATATGCCAGATAGCCTTTTTCCTTTGGAATACCAACAAGCCCAGCAAAGTGCACTGTGAAATTCCAAGTATGCAAATCATTGCTCTCCTAAGCCAGAGGACAATCTCTCTAACACCCCTGAAACCTCTGCCTGATCCCATCACCCTGTCCTTTCCCTCTGCCAGGACCTCTTCTACACCAGGTCCGACATCCAGCTGGGTTTGTTGAACATCAGGTTCACACACGAACCTCCATCATTCAGGAGGATTTAAAACCAAAACTGTTAAGCAACGCATTATTTTCTATATTAGTGCCCTGCTGACTTTTCACTATAAGTGGGAGGAATTATCCCATGATTTCCAGTTCCACTTTTACCAAAGGCACTAACGCAGCACAAGGGACGATGCTCTTTTTTTACCTTGGCGCTGCCCAAATAAAAACTCCTGTAGCACATCATTTAATAGCAGTTTTGTACAAAGTGCTCTAGTCAGCAGAACATCTGCAGTCTCCTGGCTCAGGCAAGCCCAGCCACCTTGGAGATTGCTTAGACATCCAATCTACTGTTGACCTAAATCACTTCCTTAAAGGAAAAAAAAAAAAAAAAAAGCCCTCCAGCAAACAACTACCTTTGTCCACTTGCAGAGCTGGTTTAAGTCACATAGTGTTTAATGCCATAAATCCAGACTACACTCAGGAGTTAGCCAGCTTTTTATCTCCAAATAAGACAAAACTGACAATGTTCGATTTTAGCAAAAAACCTTGTTAACTAACACATCGTTTTCTAGTATGTGTCCTTCAGACTTTTCACTATAAATTGATTATCCTTAGATTTCCAGTTCTGAGCATGGAATATCCCCAAATTGGAAAAAAAAAAAAATCAGTAGTAAATCTCTCTCAAGAGATTTCTCTTAGAGAATATGTGTGGACAAGCCTCTTTTCTCGCGCACAGGTGAATTTTTTGTCCCAAGAAATATTTATCTGTACCGCTGATATGCTCCAATGCAGAAATTTTTACAGTACAGGTATCTCCTTTAATATGTGTAGTGCTGCTACATATTCAAAACTTATTATCTGGGTGACTAGTAGTCAGTCAGAGAAGACCTAATGCATCCAGTTTACATAGGAGGTTACGTCTGCAGAGCAGCTTTCTACTGCAAATGACACTTTGTTTAACTACAGGCCTGAAAGTTCGTTTGACACATAAATTAACATTGCAGTGCTGTAACTGGAGAGAAAAATAACCTCTGGGAATATGAGTATAATCACCAGAGTTAAAATGAAAATAAGAAGTACATGTTCAGTGTTGTTTTCTGTACTTGGTAGCAAAGTTTGTACAAGAACCTAGATTTCATATCACTGCTCAAATAAACATGCACTGCTCCTCTGGAAGCTTTTGGCCTTCACTTTGATTACCTGTCCCTTTTAAAGACAGCATCAGAAGAGCTGTCCCACCTAGAAATTTTAAGGCTTTGCACTTAAATAATTATACTATCACTCAAATCGTATCGGAACAAAATTATGTGGGCTGATAGACTGGCTTCATACCTTTTAGCTTTGTAGCAAACTGCAGTGGCAAGAGGAAGGTGCAGAAAATGGACAGTTCTCTAACCCCAGGTCTTGACATGCAAATAAAGATGTCTGAGGAGCACGCAGGTTGGAAGCTGTTACAACATTCTATCATAATTAAAAACATTTCAAGAGCTCTGTAATTTCCAATCAAAATTACAGTAATTTCTGATATACAAGCCATGATTCATGACAGAATTTTTACATTCCATGGGAGATTATAGTGGCCTGATCTATGACACACTGAGTACAGCACTAACATAAACAATTCAGTTAAATGTTTAAACAGCACTTGTTGTTTAGAATCCTACAATAAAAGAAACATATTATTGTTGAAATTATCACTTTGACAGTGATTGAAGGGTAAGCAGGCATGTGGCCTATAAAGCCATAATTTTTACAATCCACAGCTTGAGTTTAATCATTTTGATATAATATTTTCAAAATATCCTTTTAAATGCTCCTTACACCATGTAACTTAAGAGACAACATCCTTTTTGTACAATGAACTCTAAAATGTCAACAATGCAGAAGTTCAAAGCTAAAGACTTGTTAAAAAGAAAACCATAATTAAAATGCTGATGGCCTAAGAAACATTGGTCTAACTGAGCATCATCAGCTTTCCCTTGAAGATGCTGAATTCTTCTGTGAAGCAATTTTAGAAGAGTAAAGGAGTAGTGATTAAGTGGATTTAGCATTTAATCTAATGTAAAAATTCAACACTGCAAGCATTAGTGCCTTTGCAATTTCTTACAAGTTTTGGTATAAACACGGTTTGAGTCTTTCCCATTTTTCTGTATGTTTTTCTTTTACTTCTTGAGTACATTCTCACTTAAATCAATGCTTTTATATACTTCAGTGATCTTTCTCAGAAGACATGTCACTTATGATAATCACACCCAAAAAGTGCTTGCTGATTTCCCTCTTGCCACTAAACTTGACAGAAATTCTTCAGCTGAAGCAAACAGAATAGGAAACCACATAAGAAAGGCTTAAAACTGAATATGCAATACATACGTATGCACAAACGCAGTAACCAAGTAGACACTGTATTCCACGAAGACCATACATGTTTTCTCAAATATAACTTGTATAACTAATTTGTTGGGGGTTTTTTGTTGGTTTTGGTTTTGGGGTTTGCCTTTTTTTTTTTCTCCCCCAGCTCCCATGCACAGCCTCATGAGGGGGTCTGACTAAACAGTTTTGCAAAAAAAACAGAACCCCAGTGCTCCTCACTGTAATTGCAAAATACCAAACCCTTGAGATGCATTTGGCAGCAACACACAGACCTTGCCCACAGCTTTTGCCACAGTCATACCAGCTAAGAACTGATCATCCTGATGCCTTCTGAGCCACACCAAGACCTATAGGCACACAGTGAAAGGTGTCTGGCTGGTGGGGAAACAAGAGTGAGACATCTCAACCCTGCCTGGGCCAGAGGAACCAGGGGTTACCTCTGGACTCAGCAAGAAGCTCCAAGCTGGGGTACCAAGTTGTGGTACCAGACTGATACATCTGATCTGGCCACTCATTTTAACTCACACAAAAACAGATCAAACAGGGGCACAGGGAATAATCACACAGGACACAGAGGTCTTTGCATCCTGGGACCTTTACCTGGCTTTTGGTTGCCGCAACCTTTGCAAACAGTGCTTGAGACACCTTAGCTCTCTTCATTTCCTGCTGAATTTCATCATAAATGGAAGCATTAATGTTCATGGAATTGTTTTCTGGTTTTCCATTCCTCTCTGTAGCAATAGTAGCAGTTTTGACCTAGAAAATATGAGACATTTTTCATTACAAAAAAGTTATTTTCCTCTCTTTCCCTCCCCAGGTAGTTCCCCTTTGCATGTTACTCCTTTTATTCAATCTTTCTCTGATATGCTTTCAGCTGTTCAGAGACTTAAAATTATACATTCAAGCAACAGGGAAACAAGAAAATTTGGCACATTTTAACAGGTGACTGCATCTGAAATTTGAATTACCATTAACTGACCACTGCAAATTTCAATGCCATAAAACAAATTAGGTCTAAACCGTCTTATAAACACTTGTGAATTCTTACATGATTTCTTTGCCTCGCACTAAAAGAATAAAAATTATATGTGCAACTTAAAAGAATCTCTAATGAAATAGAAACCTGAGAGATATATCTTGATTCATGTCTTATATCCAGTACACTCAAATGTGTGATAATGTTGAAAAGCTGTGGCTTTAGATTGAACTTTTAAAAATGTATCTTATCAGTTTAATTCTTAAGCTGCTTTTAGGAAAGAGATAATTTAGAATAATGCATACTTTAACCATTTTTTCATGAAACCAAGATAAGACTTTTTAAAATTATTGATTCTAGTTGTATTTCACTTACATACATCAAATACTTATTCTTCTTGCAGTCCAGGTTAAATAAACACCAAACATGTAAACAAGACAATGATTACGGTACCACTTCTATGCTGCATCTGCAGCATTAAGGAAAACAACAAAAAAAAAGACATCAGTAGTGACATGACGTGCAGCAGACTATCCTTTCGTTCATCCTCTGGAAATGATGGAAGTGATGTTTCAACACCAAGCATCATCCCACCAAGGTTAGAGTGCAGTTTCTGCAATATCAGTTGAGAGGTACAAAAAAATCAGCAGGTACTCAGCTTATCCTACAATATTCTCAGTAGTTAAGGATGATGTCTGTCTTTAGCAGTTACTCTTGCAATGCTTGCCCAGGATCAGTGGACCTAATGGACCACTAATCCTAAAGCAGACCAAACAAAAGGAAACACTGGATTTCTGCCAAGAACTCACAAGGTGATGAAGCAAAAATCAAACCTTTAGATTTCAATTCAAACCTAATGATTTATACTGAGGTTGTTGAGAGCTGAATTAATTTAGTTATTCAAAAGTTACACATCTAGTTTAAGACAGTCATTTAGCCAAACTCTAAATCTAATGGACAGAGCCTGGCACTTCCAGAAGGTGATTCAGCCTCCTCTTAAGTACGTGTCTAAACCCACACTTTCACTATCAGTTTGATCCAGTGCAAGTCAGCATCTTCCTGTGTTCTGAAGTGCCTTGAGGTTCAAAGGGAAATCATGACAACATGATAATTTATCTTCTAATCTCACTCTCTCTGAGCTTTCATATGTCACAGGTCTCACGACACAAGAGTCATAAGGTTTGGGTGAGTGATATACTCAAGCAAATCAACAGCTCATTTTTACCTAGAAATGCCACACTCAATTTGCGTTAGCTATTCCTCCATAGTGCTTTTAAGATAAAATAATCTAGACCAGAAACTGGGAGTGCAAGACACTTGTAGAGTCTGATTTGTCTATCAGGCTTTTCAGGAGCTGTCTAACACAAGCCCATTAACTGCAAGGGACAAAACTCCAGTAAGAACAACATGCCCACGAGCAATTCCCCTTGCCTCCATTCTGGCAAGCATTAGCACTTTCTGGTGTCTGAAAACATGAGGTCTTAAATAAAATGGAAATGAAGAAAAATCCTGTAATGTGGCATACACATTAATCATGTGATTTGCTTTCATCTGAAAACAACTGGTACTTTACAGCCGTTCTGCAGTGTGACATTGCACCAGCAACACTGCAGCACAGGATGGCCAAGCCTGAGCCAACAACTGCTCAGAAACATTTGAGGCACCTGGCAGTGGACAGCATGAGGAGCAGGACCATGAAACTCTATCCTTCCCACTACAAAGCGGGAAAAGTCATGCCTCACACTGGGCAAATCAGTACGAGGCTGCAAGAGCAGGTGCATCTCCTGAGCATCATACAGTGAAATCATTTAAAAATACAAAATCAGTGGCAATTTTATTACCTTTAAATGAGAATGACTTGCCAAAATATAACTGAGAACCAACAGGGACGTTAAACATACAAGTGGAAACAGCCTTCTCTGCGTGCATGTAAAAATCAGGCTAAGCTGAATTAGAGAATGAAGAAGTGATAGCGTTGTGAACATGCTGCCTTGGACCTTGGGTTTAAACTTTGGCAAATTTCAGTCCTTCCCCAAAAAAATACTTTTAACTTGTAACTAATCATTGAATGACTCAATGGGAAGATAAGACGACAAAGGTATTCAGCTAGCATACACAAGTCTTTTGGGAAGGAAACATTTTGCTCTTGTGATCCTGATCAAGATGTGTCTCTTCCGTAGGCACACTACCTTTTTGATTGCTACTCAAAAGACAGCTTCATATTATAGCAGTACTTCACAGACCACTTAACTGAGCTGTGAACACTCAGATCATCAAAAACCACCACACACCAGGCTGCAGACATAATTTAAACTATGCGTTTTGGTCCACTCTTTTCAATGTCCAATTTAATATGCATTTAACCCAGGGGAATTACTGAAAATGCTCAGTCTGGTTCACAAATCACATCTACCTTTATACAGGTACAATGAATTCAACAGCATCTAATATGTCACTGAAGTTAAAACAAACAAACTTCTCTTGCCTTCTGTTGATATTTAATTAGGAAACACTAACTGAATTCAGGAAACACTAGTATCTGCATCAAAAAGGCATATTAACCAAAGATCTTCAGGAGAATAAAAGTCTTAGTTATAAAATTATGGGTTTGGGGATTATCAAGGGTTGTGGTTCACAGCCATCCCCTCAGCATTTTACATCACTGGCCAAGTATAAAAATTCTTCCCCTGCCTCTTAATAATTGCTCTTCAAATATCAGGTATAGACTCTGGCTGGACTAGATGGACTATTGGTCTGCTCTGGTCTGATGAATTCCATGCAATAATGCTAATTAACCTCTTGGAAAATATCCATACATAAAACTGTTTCATAATTTATACATAAGAAAGCATTTAGGCTGTTGTGTTGAATTTAGAATTGAGTTCAAGACAGAGCCTGTTTGAAGCTGGGTTGAAAAAACACCCTCCTCCTCAAAAAAACCTAACAGAAAACAAAAAAGCCCTCAACAGTGCCACTTCAGGACTTGGGAGAGGAGGTGGAAAAAGTATTCATTTTCAAGAGAAAAACAAAACAAAACATAATCTCTCATCTCATCCACTTTTAAGTGCAACCTCCCACCCCACCCACACTTAGAGCCACATTTTCTGTTAGGAAAGAAACCATAGATCAGCTTTTTTAATTATTTTTTTTTTTACGGTAATCAAATTTTGAAAGCCCTAACTGAACAGGGAAGCATTATTTTACAAATGTAACACACTGAGAATCAAAAATTCATTTGGCTATCTTCCTATCAGCAATCAATTTAGTCTTCTAAAAATACTTTAAAAAAATAACACATCCATCCCCTCCTGGCCTGCCCAGATATATCTTCTCATCAAATAAGACTGATTACACTAGCAAGAAGTTCTGGACTAATTCATTTCTCCTAAAAAAAAGACAGATTTTTATAGAAGGAATAACAAATATGAAGAGGTTTTCACAAACATGGAAGCTCACTCCTTCCCCATTGAAAGTGAAACAAAAAATTCTTATATAACACATTCCTCATAAGTACTGTTTTAGCTTGGGAACAAAAATCTTCTTTAATCCTGGTTTAGCTTTTAATATTACATCGTACATTAAAATTCATAAAGTAGTTCATTCCAGGCAAAACAAACTACTTTTCAGTTCTGCTCTGCAAATAGCAAAGGAGGTACAATAAATGTTGTTGCTTTCAGAACAGCTTTTATCAGGACAAGGTTTACTACTCCATTATTACAGTGGCGCCTGGCAGTGCAGTTAGAGTTAAGTGTCACAGTTTCCATTAACTCTCCTCCATGGTGGTTTTTGTGCGGGTGGGAGAAGAGGGTTGCATTTATTATTTGGTTCATTTTTACTTTCATTAAACAGTGACTAGGCACAAAGACTATCAACTTGAGATTTAAGTTTACCCGCCTTAAAAATAAAAATCTTCCTGGTGGTGATATATGGCATGTGCATGTGTTTAAACACCAGGTCTCCACCATGAAGTTTCATGGAAGCTGGTGCAAGAGGTCCTTGCAACGGAAGTTCACTGGTCCCTCAAGTCCAGTCTTTCAAGAGCACCATCCTAGCTCTGGGAACCAAGTTGAAATAGCTTTAGCATGAAGAAACTGTAATTTATCTGGAGTCCAGGATTATATTTGTAAGATGAAGTTTTTGTCAGTGAGTACCCAGAACCATGACTCATGCAAGATTTGTGTATACTTCTTGAAATATGGTCTTGTTAAATTTAGATTCTGCTTTTGATGTTACAGGTACTCTGTTCTCACACAGGATGATGATAGTTCCCCAACAGTTAACACAAATTTTCTTTGTGGAATATGGATGGCAAGAAGGATTTCTTCCTAAGATCTGCTGAAATGGAGATTACTTGTCCTGAGAAGGAAGTGTTCATAACTGCAGAATGGCTAAAAATCTTTAAGCAGCATATTTTGGAGAAAAAAATTTTAACTTGGCCACCTGATTCCATCCTCCCCAACAATTTGTACTAAGGAGGGAGTCATCTTCTTCCCCATATCCCAAACTGCCCTGATGAGACAAAAAGGCCATCGCTAGCAACTCAGCATCCTCTAAATTATCTCCAGATCCTCTCATTCCTACATAACATCCAATAGGTTAATCCTCCGAACTTGACTTAGGAATATCCCACAGGCACCTCTATGGGGTGATCTGCAAGACCAGAGTTGCTGAAGAGTGGGGGGAAATTAATAAAAGACATAGAACATGAAATGACCTTTTTCCTTCCTTCTAGAAGAGGTTTAAACTACGTCTCCATGCAGTACCTACCTGATGGAGATGCTAATACTTATAAATTCCAGTGCCCTAGGAAAGAGCCTGACAGAGAGGCTCCTGCCTCCAGGGTGGCAAGACGAATAATATCCAAGGAAAAATTCTGGAGTACATCGTCTCCTTGTCCTCAGTCCGCCAATGTGGTAGCAGACTTTTACAACTCGACCAGCTTAGAGGTCCATACATGCATCCCGAAAGCTCATGCATTAGAGGCTAATGATTTCAATTAGAAAAAAAAAAAAAAAAAGATTTTGCATTTTGTTTAAGTCAGAGAGAAAGGGAGAAGTAAGGGGGACAAAGAGCTTCTTAAAGGATTCGAAAAAAGAATTGGAAACAATCCAGATACATTAGCTCAAGTAGCAACTAGTAAGAATGCTGTAAAAATGAGATAAATTCAACACAGTTCCTTCTAACTCAAGCACTAGGGTTTTTGCTTGGTGAATTCCTACTATCCAATTAGACCTCCAAGGTCACACGTTCTCTTTTTGCATACAACAGCATGCAAAATTTACACAGAACAAGCTCAGCTGCTAAATGGTTAAGTTTGCACTACTGTCTGGCCACCAGTTGGCAACACAAAAATGCAAAATAGATCCTTTTCAGGATGTTTATTTTCACATCCTTCCGAAACTGATAACTTGCAATTGCAAAATAAACCTTCATGTGTGGCATATTAGCTCCCATTTTTCATGGTTTCATAGTTTAATTGTTTCAAATGTTACACTGGTCTAAAGATTTAATATTAAATATGTTGGATCTTGCATAAATTCTGTTGTCAGGGTAAGCACTCCGTTTTCTCTTTCAATTGTTATCCAAGAAGCTCACAACCAAGCTGGAAAAATATCAGGCTGTACTTCTGCATAGTGAATGTTAAATAATTGCTTGTAATGAATTCAGTTGTAAGGATGTTAGTAGTTTTATTTCCTTAGTATCAAATTTTCAATAAACTGTAGACATTTTGTGAGAGGTATCAGAGTAGTAGTTTGCATTAATAATTTTGCAGTATCTTGACTATAATTTATTTCTGTTGTGATTTGTAAAGTCATACTTGCCAGTGTTATAACTAGGATAATTTCATTAACATTTCTAGCATAAAGTATTGCACTTATGCTAGGAACACAGATATTTCAATTTTCAAACTTAGGACTGTGAACACTCAGCAGCAGGTGAAAAATGCTTCAGATGTTCATAGGTGGGCAATTCTTGAAACATGTAAAAAGGTCACAGAGAATCTCAGCTCAGAGGTTTCTACATTCTCAGTCCATTTACTAGGGAAAGTGCACGTTTTGCTGAATGACAGATCAGTACAACAACTGGAAAAATAAGTACTTTGTTCTCTAGAACTCAAGTGGTAATCTATAAGGCTTCCCCATTAACCCATTTTCTATTTGAAAAGGATTAAAAGAAAAATATATGCTGTTTCCACTTTGAACTGTCACAATTAGGTTAACTATACTCCTGACTCACACTAAAAAAAATGAAATGCAATTATGAACAGGAGCACAGTAGAAGCAGATAGACACCCCCAGCCCCCAAACTTGGACTTACAGCATGTTTTGTCAGTTAAGAAAACCCCTAGGTCTCACTTTCTTTCTGGCTGCAAGGGATTTATACAGTTTAAAGTGTGAATTAAAACCAATACAAGGACTACCTCTGACTTGACATCCTTCTGGAAGGTCCTGTAATTAACTCTGTTCTTTAGCTGTGAAATTGCCCAAGACCACTTGAGACAGAGTGAGACATTACCTTGGCAGAAAGAGATAACTTAAGAAGAAGGGTTAGCCTTTGCTCTGAATTGCCTGGGCTGTGGGAGCAGGTACAGATATTAAAACAAACTCAAATGTTATTTTAAACACAGTTATCTCTACTTCACTATTTCCCACTAAAGCATTACTATGTAAATAGATTCTTGTCCTTAATCTTGAAGAATATCTATAGTGGATTTTACAGACTAAACTCAGTTAATGGTAACAAAACTACAGCATTAGCACAGTCTGTTCTTTCGTCTGAATTTTTTTTCTCGTCTTGTGAAAAGAACTCCAGCAAGTCAAGGTGATCTTCTGTCCTCCCTTCTACGATTTTGTTATTCGTTACTTTAGTGTGGTCCTTATAATCCATTAGCTGCAGGAATATTAGAAAAATAATCCTGAGGAATTTACAGTATTCAGAATAGGTATGTAAAGTAGTCATAGTCACAAGTCTATGACTGGTTAACAAAAACCTGCTGTTTATATACTCAACCATCACAAAATTCCCACAATCCCAAAGCCTTGCTTTGTTATAGAAAATCTGGACTGTGTACACAGCATGATTCCCACATATCTACAGAACAGTTTGTTTTTGACTTCCATGGGTACAACCCTGAGCCACAACAATGCAGAATATTTCTGAAAAGATACAGTTTTTGGAATGTTTCACTGACAACCACATTTCTTCTTTGTGGAAATCCTGTGCATTCCTATGGCTCACACATGATTTATCTTAGACCTTAAAACAAGCAGTTTCCTTGACAGGCACAACAACCACACCATTAAATTTCTGGATCTCACTCTACCAAACTTTGTAATTTCTGGAGAATTAAATCAAATAGATTTTACATAAATCAATAGGAGTTTCATTTGAATAAATACCAAATGAAACTTTAACAAACATATCCACATCTTTTAGAGCAAGGGATATAGCAAGCCTGTTACGCTACCCAGTTGTCAGTAACTCAGTCTGGTGAAAGCCTGTCCAGCATTTTAGGATGGAGCATTCTTTCTCACATCACCTCCATTTTACCTGTTTGCCTTCTGGAAAATAATTTTTAACCCACTACAATGTATTCACACTTCTGCTTTCATTCCCTCTCTGTTTAGTGGTCCAAATCATTCAAAATCCCTACCTGAACCTCCAACATTAGGAACGTGAGAACTGTAGGAAAAGACGACAGCTAAAACCCACCATCTTTCAGGCCCAGCAAAGCCCTTATCTCAGTAAAAAGAGAAAACAATTCTGTAGGGATCATAATGGATAGAAGAATTTATCTCAAAAGTAGAAATCAGGTAGAAATTAACTGCCGCTGTCATCCATTATATTTCTTAAATTTAATTTGTGGTGTGTGCTGCAAGTAATTATTTTACAAGCGTTTAAAAAAATGCAACAGCAAAAGCTTTCTCCTTTTCCCTGCAGGACAGTGTGAAAGCACAACGAGCAAAGCTCAAAGACAGAGAGAGAGAGTGGTTTACTTGTGGAGGCCGGCTGGGCGGGGTGCTTATGAGAGGTGCAGGGCCCATCGCAGAGGCTGCGTTCAAGCTCCTTTCCCTTTCGTCCTGGTAAATTCGATCTCGTTCTGCTTCTGGCAGCTGCAAGAAGTTCTGCATAGCCCGAAGGTTTACCAATAAGGACTGCGAGGCAGTCTTGGGATCCTCTTCCTTTCGAAGGATTTCTGAGAGCAAGCCCTGTAGGGAGGGAAGAAAAAAACAGGCTGGAGAGTTAGCCTAGGTGAGTGGCTGTAAAACTCTGCTCTGCAAAGCCACTGCTTATCAGTCCTCATTCTTCTAACCATTGGGCTGAGAACGAGAGCAGCAAATACACTTTTTGCTCCACATAGGAATATATTAGTGGCACTTTAGGTAGCAGAGAAGAGAGCCTCAATTGTACCCTTAATTTTATTAAGCACCTGTTTTACATACAACATAAACTGAACTGGATCTGCCTAATAAGTCTCCTTCCTTTTACTAGCTTAACTTGACATGAAATCTTTCATAGTCGACAGACAGTCATGAGACGTTAAGAGTAAGTGAAATACACTCAGGCGTTCTCAGGCTTCCCAGACAAAATGCATAACCAACATAAAAAAAATAAAATAAAAAAAAAGAAAAAAAGAAAGAAAAAGAAAGAAAAAGAAAGAAAAAGAAAGANTTTCCACATTTCTAGCAACTTAAAACAGCTCTTTGAAAGGAAGTGATATTTCACAACCAGTCTGAGATGATAAACTAGCAATGTTCCTAAAGTAACTGCCTAACTGACTTGGGTGATATTTTTTGTAAGTCTGTTTCTTTCCAAGAGTTATATATTGGAGTTTAAGAAGTGAGGAAAGTCACTGTTGGATGTCCTTGTCTTCCTCCTTATTGCACCTTCCCCTCTCCTCATCAGGACCACACTAATCCTGACCCAGTCCATCAGCTGGGATACTTATTTGAGAACCTGCTGTGCAGGTTCCGTTTCCTAAGTCCATTTACCATTGTTGTCATTTGACCACTTCAGGAGTCCAGCAACAGCACTGGGAAATGAAAGGAAAACCTCATGCATGGCATCTGTAGCGGCCAGCCCGAGGTGGGCAGGCTGCAGAGTGTAGCATGCTGTCAGCAGCTTGCACGGACCACAACAGGTTTTCTACACAATCATTTCAGCTTGGCAGGCAGCAATGGAGCAGGCCTGGTGGCCTAGGACACCTAATTACTCTAAAGGATGAAATATTTATGAACCTGAGAGTGCATCTCCAACTTTAATGTCAGCAGATTCTTGAATCTTCCACCATCCCGCCAAATTCTCCTTTCAAATATGTTAGGCATCCAAAATGATCTACTGTCTTGGAGTAAAAAGATGGTGATAAGAAAATTAACTTTTGCAAAAGCAGATGTGAACTTTTTAGAATAAATACTGTTACTATGCTGGGACAAGGTGATAGTATGGGAGGCTTTTACTGCTACTGTAACAAGGGAATTGACATGCGAATGTAAAGAAATAACACAACCAATGTTTCTTTTCCTAAAGAACTGCTGTAAGCTACTCAGGATAATGGAGGGGTAAATGGAGGGAAGGAAGCAGACAATAAAAAAGCTAAAACTAAGATAGGGAATCCTAACTGAATAAATCCATTCCTAAGGGAGTACAACAGAAAGATACAGCCAAAATGAATCTTTGTAGGGAAGTCTCATGCTCACAGTACTTGTGGAAGTTGTCACCTCTCATCCTTTTAGGCATAAGCATCAGCACCTTATGGAGATGCTGCTGCAAAGCCACTGCTCTCAGGCAACTGTGTTTAGGCAGGGTCAGGGCCCACTCAGTGCACGCCTGAGCTCTGCATGTCCGTGTTGCACTTCCACGTCTTGGGCGATGAGGACAGAGGTGCTAATCACTACACTACAGCCAGAGTGGGCCTCATGGCCCTGCCTGTACCTGCACACCTAACAGGGAAACGGGGTCCAATAAACAGTCTTTCCAGCACTAAGCATGAAAAAATATTTTGGAGGACAATGAAAAAAATTACTTTTCTTCATCCCTCTTTTTTTTTCCTGGTACCCAGTCCAAAACTACTCAGAAGGTGTAATTACTTACTGACAAAACTGACATATAAGTCTTTCATTTTTTCTTAATTATTAATGATAAATTTCCCTATTAGCAAATATGGAAATTAAATTTGTGTCTACCATTTCTTTCTACTTGTAAGTACTCAGAGCCACAGTTACTATTGTTTATCAGTGGTAGGGTTAAACGACCCACCCTCAAAGGAATGCAAAAAATGATTTTGTGCCACTGGAGACATGGCAAAGCAGTCTGCAGAGCACAGAATAGAATGGAGTCATTCATGTTGGAAAGGACCTTCAGAATCATCATGCCCATCCATGAACTTTGCACTGCCAAGTCCACCACTAAACCATGTTCCTAAATACCACATTTACACATCTTTTAAACACCTCCAGGGATGCTGATTCTACCGCTTCCCTGTCAGCCTGTACCAACGCTGGACAACACTTCTGGAGAAGAAATTTTTCCTAATACTCAATCTAAACCTCCCCTGCTGGAACTTGAGATTCTCTCATCCTGTTGCTTGTTCCTTAGAAGAAGACCCTCACATTCCTATAACCTTCTTTTAGGGAGTTCCAAACACATGTGATTTCTGACTGCTGCTGTGCTGAAAACAACCTAACCAGAAAAAAGCAGCAAGAAAAGCTAAACTCAAGTGGACTGATCATTGTCAGGAGAGAAGATTCCTTACAAACATCCAGCCCACTGTCAGCCACAGGAAGTGTCCTTGAAAAATACTTTAGCTCATAACAGAAAATATTCATTTGTATAAGTCTTTGCCACATAGGAGGCAGCTAAAAGAGGCAGAGAAGGCTATTTTTCTTGTATAACTTGTCCTCTTCAGTGAAATAAATAAATAAAGAAGGGATTTTTTTTGTCTTTTTTCCTGCATTTCCACTGTGGCAGGACACCTCTTGGTAATTAGAAATGCCACTAAGTATTCATTCCCCTCTCCTTCACTTGTCGCTGTCTCTTTGCCTGAGCTGGGAGCAGAGCAGAGGGCTGAGACACAGAGAGAGGAGGGCAGATGACAGAAGGCAAGGAAACATTTACTTCTAGGGCTCTGAACCTAAAGGTCAGAGTGTGTGAGGAAAGAACATGGAAAATAGGATGTAGTACCAGGTGCAAGCAAAGTCTTAGAACACAGTTTGCCTGCTTCAAATATTACTTCATTGCTACTGCTTCAATTTTTGAACACAAACCTTCAGCTAAAAGTAGTTAGACAAGATGTACAATGGGAAAAATCCTAGAAAGAAAATGTCAGCTCTCATATCCTGCCCTGTACTGATGTGCAGAGATTTACTGTTCATTTTACCAGGCTTGAACTGGTTTGCCAAGATACTAGGCTTGGTGTGATCTCCTGATACTATATCTCAAGTTGCATAAAAACTGAATCCATTTTGCATAGAGACTATAAACGCCGTTAGGCTCAGAACCCTCCTCACTGTTCCACCCTTGCATTCTTTTTGCACTGAAAATGCATTTTCTTAAAATGTTCCCAGGTTTTGTTGAAAATAAAGTTTACATGTCACCACA
Source organism: Formicarius rufipectus (assembly GCA_013399695.1). Lineage (NCBI taxonomy): Eukaryota > Metazoa > Chordata > Aves > Passeriformes > Formicariidae > Formicarius > Formicarius rufipectus. The sequence goes on from VXAU01000616.1 coordinate 596,235, forward strand.
AGTATAATTCATTACTAATGGCACAAAAATGTTCAATAAATATTATCAGGGCTTTCAAAAGCTCATTACAAATTCTTTAAAAATGGAGATAAATTAAAGTGTCTGCCAATATGAACAAAAACACTGCCTGTCTGGCCCCCAGTGTGTCTCCTCTTTGAACGTAATCACTGATTCAAATAGATTTTATCAGTCTGATAAAACTTCAAAGCTCCCAGAAGAAAAATGCAATTTGCCCAAACCTTCCCAAAACATGCAGAACACCTCTGAATGCTATCCCTCTAGGTTGCAGGGTGCTCCTATCCCATGTCCAGGTGGAAGATTATTCACAAGCTCCACCCACAAGCCTGGATCTCTGCCAAGTTATAAGCAGACACATTTATCTATGTCGTTTAGTAGCAAGAGGAGAGCTGTCATGATAGTGTAATAGCACCTTTTACCTTTTATTCAATAGTGATATGGATAGTGTGCTTTTTCTTAAATTACACTACGAAGAATTATATGAATACAGTGGCAATTTCTGTTATACTTAAGCAGGCAAATTTCTCTCTACCACATAATTTACAGAACTCAAATTCAATAAAACATTACATGATGGTCCATTACTGTTATCAATTTTGAATAATCCATCTTCATTTTTCATTTTACTGGAATATGAAGTGTGCCAAAGACAAAATGGAAGGAAAAAAAAGTGCCTGAGAAGGTGGTTTGTGCAAACTTAGATTTTGTTTTACAATTACATGGAGCCATCTACTGCATCTAAGCATCCTCCTTTGAAACAGCAATTGCCCGGAATTATCATGACCACAGTCCTAAATACACAAAAGTTCTCACATATGAGAATTGGCATTATACATGAACGAAAGGCAGTGTGTCCTGGCAGTTGATATTTTAAATGAACATGGGGGTAAAGTAGAAAGAGAAAAGTTAACCAGCAGAAACACTGGGTAGTACTCAAAAATCTTCAGATCAAACATTGCCACTGGTGGGAAGAAGAAAAATTACAATAGTCAGAAATGGCAAAAGCAGCAAAAAGCACTCCTCTTTCTTTCATGAAGATGGAGTCAAGAGGTCACCTCTGTACAACAGCACTTGAATTCACACAGCAAGCCTTATGGCTGCAAGTGTATAGAGAGAGAGGCAGTTTGTAACTCCAGTTCAGCTCCAGCCACAACCATGACTAACACAATTCCTTGCTCATGCAGTGCAGACTTGTTACCCTGCCATGCACCAGGCTAAGCTATACCTTCAAGATTTGCTGTGGAATTCAAGCCTTCCATATCCTGACTCATGTTTACATTTACAAACACACAACAGAAACAGGAGAGTTTATTTATTTGTTTAGGGCTATGAAGGTGGTTCAGCCCAACTAATGTTGATGCTTCATTCCAGCTCTAAGAACAAAACAGAGTAGAGAAATTATCAGTTTAAATGCACATTTGAAGGGGCAGGCAGAGCTTCTCTGCCAACGGGAGGCTATGGCACCATGCTTTAGGGGACTGCCCCAATGCATTGCTGCTGTCATCCCTTGGCTCCTCAGGGCCACCCAGGGCAGCAAACTGATCCCAAATGCCAGCAAAGCACAAAAGATTGAATTCACTCTTTTAAGACAGCAGAGGTGTGTGCAAAGTATACTGACATCAGCTGGAAAAAATACTGTGTTTATACATTTAGTGATCTGGCAATGGAAACATAATTTACAAATATTACCCTGTAAAACAGAGAGAGATTGGTAGTCACCTTTGGTAGCCTTGGTTGGTGTGAAACTCAGATCTGCTAGCACAAATCCTGACTCAGCAAACTTATCCATGGTGCACTGCAAAGAGGTGCTAACAGGATTCAAACTATTTCTTTACATCCATCAAGCTGTAATCACAACTGCTGAAGGACAAACAAAACTCCAGAGACAACTGGCCTCTGAAGCCCTCCCAGAAGGATCTCTGCCCTCCAAAACTTCTCCTCCTTATAACAAATGTTCTGTTGTGCCTATATAGATGTGGATTCTCACTCAAGTTATAGCTATCTGGACTTCCATTAAAGCTGACAAGGCACATTCCTGGGAACTCAGTTTTGAAATTACCATTTGGAACTTGAGGGGGGAAATTATTCAAGAAGACATTAGTCACACCCTTTCTTACAGACACTCTTCTAAGGTGTGGCTGAGGGGATTTTTCTGCTTTATAAATAGGCAATAACAAAAATTTTCAGAAGTATTTTAACCAAATTCTTTCCTTTGACTGGGGAAAGGTAGAAATATTTCCAACCACCATTTTTTCCCCGAATCAAAAAGTCTTGAAAATTAGGGCCAAGTGTTGAATTACTACACTAAGCTGGTAGAACCTTCCTTCCCACCAAAACCACCACCAAATTCTGTATTCATATTAGAGAGCACAAGCCAGAAAAACAAGAGATGCCAATGCCTTCAGCCAAAGAAAAGAAAACTTGACTTTCTTCCCTCATCTGAGACTGTATCTTGACACCAGATCTTTCTTACACAGAACTCCTAAGTGATTTCAGTGACTTACCATGCCTTTAGAAACTGATGGCATGATCTGCTCCCTGACCATGGCTCAAATATACTTATGACAAAAATGTCAGTGGTAAGCCCGAGTTAGCTTTTTATGTCAGAAAACAGTAGATGAATTTAAACATGTATTTTCACTTGCACTAGCCAAACATCCATACACACAAAAAAAGTATATTACATCAATATTAGAAAATAACTTCTAAATAGCATCAATTATTAGTGTTGCTCTAATTTTAACTAATTGTGATGTAGCATTGAACAAGTTGTGATGAGTTCAGAAGTACAGCAAGCAGAACAAATTTAAAGGTTTTCATTTAAGAATTGCTGGCACCTGTGTTTATTGTTGGACATCAGCTGTCACTGTGAGTAAAATTAACAATTTCCAGTTTTGCCAAGGTGAAATGCACCTACAACAAACTATTTCAGTGGGGCTTTGCTTCATATGAAAAGTATGCTGAGATTTTTCTTGGCAAAATTGAGGCTAATACTTTCTAAGCTCCCAGTATTTTTCCTTTTTGCTCCTTATATTTTCCACAATACATAACAAACAATGCAAAATCTTACGTAACTAACTGCAAATACTAACTTGATTAGCTAACACAATTAGACCATAGGGATACTACTCTGTGTTCTTTCAAGTAGATTTGGTTGAAAATTGTCCAAAAATATATATCTATTTCAGATTTGTTTAGGGGAATTCTTTTCAATGATCATTTTGGGGTTTCCTCGCAGTTTTGGGTCTCTTGGAACACACTTTACCAAACTGGTTAACCACAAAGTCTGTGGAATTGAACTTTAAACAAATATTAATAACATTTGTAGTAAGAAAAATACATACTAATACATATTTTTAATATTTATTTACTGCAATATACTATACTGATATAAAAGTAAAGAATCAGTATTTGCACTAGAAATCTGATTCTACAGTTGCATTCATCACATTTAAAGAGCATCTTCTCATACTGTGTCATATAAATTCAATGCCCACTCAGAACCACTCATCCTTGTATTTCAGGTCACGAATACTGATCATGCACAAAGGATATGCCAAAAGTTGTATGTAAAACTAAAAAAACAACCAATTTACTTCAGAGGGAGAAGAAAGTTGAGAGAAAACAATGTGCTTTTAGGCAGGTCTGAGAAAGAAAATATAAAATATTTTTTTAATTATTAACTTAGCTTTTTGTCTAGTTAAGATGGCAGCTACAAACCATGGTAACATGAAGTTACTATATAAGTGTCAATACTTTATAATAGCAATAGTTAATTTTTTAAACATTGTATTAAACAAGACTCTATGCCACTTATTTGTAAATAGAACAACTGAGACTGCCTAGACCTAAGTTAAGTAATACTTGCATGAGTTCATGTATCTCATGAAATTTGGTATGAGAGACCCAGATCTTAAGAACCTCCTCTTTTAAGAGGAAAGACACACACACACACAGAGCTCCACAGATAATTCACAGAACTACTCTACCTTCCTTTAGCAAAAGGAGGATGTAAAAAATTTTAAAGAAATAGTAATTCAGAACAACTACAAATGACATGCTGATTCAAATCTGGTACCAGAGCATTTGAAACAGATGTTTTATTCTCTAATATATGCAGGAAGAAACAAAAATGTTTCAAGGGAAGCCCAAAATATTTTTTTTGTTTTGGTATACTGTAATTTATGATGGATAAATTGTTCCCTAAGTATGTGTTTTCATTTAAAAATGTGGAATGCAAAGTGAATTTACCTATGCATTTTTACAATATTTCCTATTAAAAAAATCCCATTAAAAATACTTTATTTTCTGTTTAAACATATTTCTAAAATTTTGAGATCTTATTATTTGCATTGAATATACTGACATTTCTTCCATAATTTCTGCTTGATTAAATTCCATGCAACATGGCATTAAGTTAAATTCATAGAGCAGAATAAATTATAACAGGGTTAGCTTCTAAAACAGGTGTAAAAAATAACACATTTTAGTGTTACTTATCAGCTTTGCTAGGGCTAGCTTTTTTCTGCATTGAAGAGCTGAAGTATATGTTCTGACGTGGACAGTGGCAAGCTCAACAACTACTGTTTTTGTAACAAGCTATAAAAATACATTTAAAGAGTAGATGATTTAACAATAATGCTTTTAATTTTTAATCTTTTCAGAAGCTTGAAAAGATGTTACTAAGACTTTCACTAGAAAACAATAAACATGACCATCTCTGGTACACACCTGTGAAAGAAAACAGGTTGTTCAGTGTATGAACGTGGTCAGTATGGGTACAACTGCAACACAAAGGGCAATTTGGTGGGTAACTTTGTGAATGACTCTGCACAGAGCTGTTCACTTCCTTTCCAGGGAAGGTTCAGCTAATCATGAACCATCACAACTGGAGAGGAATCAGGGTGTAAGAACAGCAGGCATTTCCACAAACCAATCCCAAGGAAGCATGGCTCCTTCAAAGGAGCTAAGTAACAAGGCAGAAATGTGGGGAGAGACTTAAAAAATGACAATTACTAATCAGAGAGAGAAAGAAGGAAGTCTTAGACTTAGAAAAAAAATAAGAACAAAGAGAACTGACCTGAGTTCGGTTAAAAGCCACACGTGCAAATACTGCCTGTGAGATTCCTGCTCGTTTCAGTTCATCACGGACCCACTGGTAGATTTCGGAAGACACCTCTGTGTTTGTTGAGACCTGCTGCTCCAACGGCTTGTTCATGGATCTACTGACAGGAGGAGGGTGGTTCAAGTACTGTTGGTTTAAGGACTGCTGGGCTAGAAGTCTGTTCACTGCATACTGCTGGTTCAGCAACTGGGCCATAACCAGCTGCTGATTTACCAGCTGAGGGCTAATGGGAGTAGATACAAGTCCAGGGTGCAGGTTTGGAAGCGGGGTCCGAACTGATGGTTGACTACCATGAGAGAGCTGAACAGGAGATGGAGGCTGTTCGGCTGTGTTCCCTGGGACCGGCTGCTGACCGAAGTTGACATGGTTGGCACCTTGCTGGGATAGTTCAGAAAGGCTATCCATCTCAACTACGGTGGAAAAGAAACATTGAAAAGGCCACCATCAGACTGAAAATCACAAATATGTCCTTCCAAGACACGCTAATAAACAAATCTAAAAGGGCTCAATGCAACCTAATTGTGAGCAGGCTGCTGCACAGGACTTCGGACAAGGCAGTAACCAAATAGACACAGGGCAAGGAGAAGAAACAAAAAAGCCATTTTGGGTGCCGCAGATGGTGCAGGTCAAACTAAGTGCATCTGTGCAAAAGGTAAGGAGGACTGTTATGGGAAAGCATGCCCCTTCCAGAGAAAGAAGCCCTCAGTGACTGTTTTTGTTCCTCCCATGATGTCCCTGCCATGACATCTGCAGTTCCCAGCCACTGGAAATCTGTAACAAGCAGGGTGAGGTGTGGACCTCCCCATGCTCTGCTAATTTCTAGATGGGACTGCTAGGAACTAGTATAATTTATGTAAATTACACAGATGGGCTGCTTTATCTTGCAACCATGTATGCATGGTTTTTTTCAGTGACTCGCAACATGGTTGAATTTTTTTCTTAGCTCATCTGCCTTGACACACCCTCCTTTTTAATTAACAATCCAGTTTTTTAAACTGCAAGAGTTCTTCCAGTTCCCTCCTTGTGCATCATTAAACAATATAAACCAACTCTAGACTGATAGAAAGGACTTTCCTTTTTTATCAATATATGTCACTTATTTTATTTTAAACAATCTCACTTCTAGAGCTTTAGTAACTCTGGTCTGGAAATAGCCTTAAGAAAATATGATTTATTTAAAAACCAAAAGTCCAGTATTTTTGAAAAAGTGTTATAGCGATGTATTTCTTATACTAGTGGGTTTTGTTGTTTTTTGTTTGGTTTTTTATTTTTTTTTTGTTTTGTTTTTTTTTTTTTTTTTAAGCAGTCCTGAGCTTTTCATAATAACTATGATCTTCACTGACAGTCATCAGTGCAAGGGTACCCTTTACTCCACCAAGATGAGAGCTGGATGAAGAAATTGGCACCTGGGTTCCTGCATCCCTGTCTTCCTTCTCTGTCCTATCACAGGCAGAAACATAAGCAAGTTGTTCTACGGAGAGTTCTGTTGTCAATAGCCTGGATCAGTTCCCAACCAGAGGCCCTGCTACTCCTCACCCAGGTGGCTTTGAAGGCAGTACTGCCTGTCCCCTTCAGCATTAGGTTACACAGGAATACACCAAAACACACGTTTCCTAGTCACTGGCTTCATTATTCCCAAATGAATGGATGGTGAGCCTGTCTTGACAGGTCACCTTAGGAAAATTTTGCAAGGGTTGCACCATGCAGGAGTGCTGCTCCAAAGGAGGTGGGAGAGGCTGCTGTGGAAAGATCACTCTTCTACGCAGGCGCTCCAGTGCCTTGCACATGGACCACCCAAAACCAAGTAAAGTCTTGCCACCAAATTTGGTGGTCTCAGAACAAGGCTTTTGGTGTTTCACAGAAGGTACAAAGTAGATTAAGGAAAGAAGCTGCCTTTTTTCACTTGTGGATCAACCCAAGTGGGCCATTCACTTGGAATAGTAATTCAAGCAATTATCACAAAAGTGATGCATTGCCTTCATTACAGCCTTAAGCTATAAAAAAGCATGGAACCCGTTTTGGTAGATGAATTATTTTGCTTCAAATACTGAAAGCTAAGTCAAGCTCAAAATTCAATTCAAACTGAGGTCCCATTTCTCCATTCTGCTGAAATCTATGTAAAAATCTTCTGATATGGTGCTTAAAATTATGTGAACAGGTTTAAGAAAGATAAAAGGTATCAAAGAATTAGTATGTCCCACTAATGGCCTCTTTCTTTAATCCAATAATTTACTTGTGCTTACTACAACAAGCAAACAACTGTCATAGTATTTGTTAAAATTAATTGAAATTAGGGTCCCAAAGTCAGAGAAAGATAAAATTATAGCAGGTAGTGATAGATATAGAAGCCTGTCAAGTATACATTATCCAGAGCAGGAAAAAATACATACATTAAAAAAATCAGTTCGTCACAGTTCCAGGAACAGCTTTTCTAAACAATTATTCTGGGTGGTAGAAGATCTCTAGATTTACAGAATGACAGCTTTACATCTCTGGCAACCCTAGTCAGCTTGGCTGTTTCGATAGCAAATATTTATTTAAATGAATTCTTTCACTATATATGTACTTTCTACATCTACTCATCAAAAGCATCCTAAACTTATTGTGAAGGGAACTGGCTTCTTATATGACTGTGACAGACCTCAATGTGACACATAATGGTATGTAACCACCATCAAGGCAATTTTTTTTTTTGCTTACCCATCATATCTTTTGCCTTCTTGAAATGTTTATACCACCTTCCAAATTCCTGACATTTTGCTGCTGAGACATTTGCATAGTAAGTGCTGTTCACAATGGAAGAAATCATACTCTGTGTGAAAAGGGGAGAAGAAAAGAAAATCTGTAATACAGAGCAGTACAAGTCAAAGCACAAATTACTTCAATTATTGAACCATTATATTTTTAGAGTTTAAGAACCATATTGCATTTTTAATCCTATCTTCCAAAGCCTTTTTAAAAACTTATTAATTGAACATGAAAACAAACCAAGGGATATTGTAAATAGGTGCAAAAAAAAGCAGATATACTAGGGGAAGAACAAAGTCATTGATCAAGAAATATTAATGGAATGGGCTCTGGACAGAAGATGCTAATCTTAAAGTGAATTTTGTTCATCCTGTTTCTGCTTCTAAACTTAACTGACCCTCCACATACCCACACAAGTTTACAGGCATACATATCTTACACTGCCTTCACAAATGCAAACAGTGACCCAAGTTACCCATGTTCAGTCCCTTTGTGCCACTCATCACAGAGCAGACTCCAGAGAACTAGCATCGAAGTTTAACTGACCTAGGAGTAGCATAAAATAAGGGGTTTACAGCAGAATAAAATATGCATCTAACAACCCAAAATGAACACAGCCTTGCTTTTCCTATAAACAGGGTATTTTCTTTGCAAAAATAGGCTTATGAAAAGCTTATTGTCATGTCTAATTCTGTAACTGAATTATTAGCTGAAAAATAGACCAAAGGATGATAGAGATGTTTTTTGGTTTTTTCCTTTTTTTTTTCCTCAAAGGTTCTCAAGATATCAGATAGCTACAGTGAGAAATTTACCTTCTGCTCAGTTCTGACCAATTTTTTAAATAGTAGAATTTACAATGCATAAAGCTTTCAGTTCCAGTACATTCATTTACAAAATCAATTAAGACTAAGCCTTGCAAAATGAGATAATGCTCCAACTTGAAAATTATACTCAATATATGATGTCTGAACAAAAAAATTAGCAAATATAATTTCGATAGACTGAACTTTGCCACCCTTTAAATTTCTATGTGGAAAATTGTTACTTTTAGTTTAACTACAAGAATTGTCCAGTGTATCCAGAAAACTGCACTCAAGAAGACAAAGCCCTGATTATTATGTTTCTTTGCTACTGAGCATGTAACATTAAGATATATTTGTGCTGTCATAAAATGGATATACAGCATCAACCCTTTGTTAGACAAACTGCAATAGTCTCTGGAAAAAAGAGTTTGGAGTAAAAATGCAACAAATACTACAATAAGTTTTGGGTTTTTTTATAAGGCTAATTCAGCTTCTGACTAGAAGTATCTTGATTACGGATCTTAGTGAAGTTCATTATAACAATTTTCTAAGGTGTTACTCAGTAAGAAGCTACTTGCAGAGGTTCAGAACTGCTACAGTGAGGCAGTATTATTTATACCAAATGTGGAAACCTTCTACTCAGAAGGCAGCTATTTTAATGTTTCTCTGAATCACCAAAATTCATGCCATTTCTTGATAATAATTTGGCATTTCTGAAATTAGCTAGAAGCCTTTTGTAAGAGGTATAAAAGGAGCGTGAAATTTTAATGACTACTGCAGCTCTAGCCCGAATGACCTGAACCAAGCCCACCCGAACTCAATTTCAATTTCCAGTATAATAAGCAGTATCAGTAATGTCTAATATAGAAAAAATTATCTTTTAAGCACTTCTACAGATTAAGCCATCTTAAACATGGGCACATGATACATAAGGTGTGATTTGAAAAGTCCTGATGATTTGAACTGCTAAATGACATGACTGCACAGGTATTCCACATGCAAAACCTGTAGATCTGTATGTGCAAAATGGGGCACTGTACCTGTCATGGGCCACTATCCTATATCAGCTCATGCATATTTTGTGGAGGCCATTGAAACTTCTAGGTGGTTTTCTCTTATTTTACTTTGCCCTTTTCAGACGTCTTCTCATGCCCAACTAACTTTCTTGAGTATGAAAACATGTATATAAGTAATAATTTTAGTAAATGACATATTATTGATGAAGATGTCTAAGATTTCATAGTCCTCCCCTCCATGCCATTTTCCAAAAATTATATACAAATGACACGGCAATTTGTGATACCCCCTGTTTCTTCAGGAACAGATTTAATAGAGTTACTTTACAACCAAAGACTGGTCTGTTTAAGAATTTTAGCTTATTGGACACAGTATTAATTTCAAGCTTTCATGGCTAACATTGGGATGTTACCCCTGTTCTACAAAGCAGATTTAAAAAAACAAAAAAAAAAGACAGACATTATAAAAACATTTTAAAATGAAAATTATCCTGCATTTTCTTCAAGAACACTTCATGCAAACATTCAAGTGATATTACCTATGCTAAGAATCCTCATCAGGAGGAATCAATGATTTATTTACTAATTCACTGAAGGCAAAATTTTACAAGTCAGATAAAATATTACTACCTTGTTAACTCAGAAAGTAATGTGACAACACTGAATTTCATTGTTTCTACGCTTTATTTATTGTCATCAAACCTGCAGTCACATCCGTGCAGAGAGATTCACTTTGCTACAGAAATTCCTATTGCTGCAGAATTCCTGTACATTTAAATGCCAATCTATGTATATGAACGTCTGGTATGCTTATGGCCCACAAAATTAAGATTAAGCCTATGAGTTAGTAACCTTCAGAGATCCACAATCTAAACTGGAGGCATATTGATGTTTTACATATTACTTGAGTCATTACACTTGAGGAACTTCCCGTCTTGACTTATCAATAGTCAAAATTATTGTATTTGAAGTACATCGTATTCAGGTACTACTGCATACATCCTCCGTATCTGTGAGGCACAGAGGCCTTCCATATACAAGGATGATGAATATAAAAATATCATAAAATATTCAAATGCATCACATTCATCACTCATAATCAGATTTCTTTTTCACACGTTGCAAAGAAAATTGAAAGAATGCAAAAACTGGTCACAGATCCACAGTCTTAACTTATCACCTAGAAATTTATCCTTGAAAATAAGTTGCCAGACTTCAAAATCTCAAATTTCCCTCCTTCCCTTCTCCCACCCTCCCTCCCCCAACCACATTACTTGCAGTCCTGTTCTGAGAACCAGGAGATCTCATCTGAAATGGTGCCACCTTCACAGAAATCCCACTATTCTGGAATGATACCATCTGCTGCAGCCCAAGTGCTCTTTTTTTAGCCAAATAAGTTAATTATAATTAGGCATCCAACAACTGTGTGGAGGTAGGGGTAGAATTTGTTCTGAAGTTCAGCTGAGGTTCACCCAGCGTAGACTGAACAAAATCCCATGTTCTCTGGAAGATTAAATAGCAGAGATTTGAAAACCTGACACCATCTTTTCTCAAAGAAGTTGGGGAACTCCCTGGGGAAATATAAATCTCAACCAGAAATATTTTAATATGCTTATCAAATAAAACCCAATAAAACAGTAGCATCAGACACCTTTTGTATGGTGCCAGAATCTAATGCAAGGTGCGTCCTGCCAGAGACAGGGAGGACCTGAGCCTTTCATGCTGGCTAATTGCTGCAGCCACTGCAGCAGGTGCTTCAAAGGAGGCTTTTCTGAGTCATTGCCTCTAACACTGCTCTTCAACCAGGTGAAGTGTTGTTCGATCATTGCTAAAACTATACTGTTGTCCTTTTTGCAAAGCAACAAAAACAATGTTAATCAGGTTAATTCAATCATCTAAACCAAAACTGTTCATGCTTTTCTGCCAAATCAACCAACCACAGCAAAATCTGTTATCAGTGATTGCTCAGCTTCCAGTCAAAAAAGCTTTTAACCCCCACAGTCCCAAAACTTCTCCCAAATAACCTTAAAATTATTTTTATACGGGCAGAATAAGGTTATTTTCATGCCTCATGAAGGGGTACTTGGGCTGCAGTATTTACACAAAGCAAATACATGCTAACAGACTTAGCAGAGAGCAACAGACACAGGAGCTTCCTAACACAAATCAGCAGAATTAGATATGGGGGATTCCTTTGCAAATTAAACATTTCCCTCAAAAGGAGCACTGTAACCAAAACTTACTTTGGCCTTCCAGGTTGTTTAACTAGAAAAAAAACNTCGGTGTTTAAAGCTTCAAGCCTGCTCAGTGGAAGGGGCAAGGGCTGCAACAACTTATTTACACAATTATCTAAATACGATTAAACAGCTGATGGACAAATATTAAACTAGAAAATGTATAGTCATTTCAGCTTAATGTAATCCCCTTTCTGTAAACACCCAAGATGATTTTTTTTTCAACCAGAACAGTCCTGACATCTCATAAGCCTAAGGGTGAATAGCAAGAGATTGTTTTTGATAGTTATAAATATTCAAAAGACATGCAGACCATCTGCTTTCATAATACAGGTAAAGCAAGACTGAAATGGTGACTGCTGTATAAAAATGGTTCTTTTAACAAAGTCTTCCTCTCCTCGAAAACTATAAAGACAGATGTCAAAAACTGTTTACACAGGGTAATCAGGAGCGTGCAAAATGTAATATTCCTTTTACACACAGTGCTTGCTAAAGAGATTTTTTTTTCTTTTTCTTCCCATCTGTGTGTTGCAACACATTTCTACAAGTTAAAAACATTTTTTCAAACAGAGATCTCATGAATACCCAAAAACATGCTATCTGGTTTCTGAATGCTAATTAATTTCAACTAAGGAATCTGATTTTTTTTTTTTTGTAGAAAGGAATGCATGCTTTTGAAATAGAGTACTTCAACAATGACAGACACTGAAAACAGAACACCCCACAAGTTTAATTTTGCACTAGTTTGACACCGGCTATTTTCACAACTGTTTTACATTCAAACCCGCATCTGCTAAATCTGGCTATAAGACAGGCAGCAACTATTCTCCCACTTTTCAAACGACATTTTATTTACGTTTTACTATTTATCAAGTTTTTCAATCTAAAGCCTTGTAACAACATAATGGTTTTGTCAAGTGGTAAGTAGAAGATACCTCATCATACAAGAGGAGTATGAACAGTGCTACCCATAAACCCTACAGTCAGTTTTTAGAGCTGAAACACTAATCTTGACAGTACTCTTTTAATGTATTATATTAATGGTACAGAGGCATTAAGCACCTTTTTTATAATTCTCAATAAAATGAGCATTTACTGAACAAACTGTCAAACTACCGGCTCCATTTTTTAAAGCCAAACTTTTAAGGCTCTGTTCTACTTTGTCTTCCAAAAATCCTCTGCTTCACATCCCTAAACAACAGCAGGGAAGCATGTTCCAGTGCTGCAAACCTAACATGCCTTTTTTTTAAGGAAAAAAAAAAAAAAAGAAAAAGAGAAAAGCTATGAGCTTTTGTCCCTAGATCTAGTTTGAATAGTGATAAAGTTGCAGAACAGAACTTAAAGATTTGGGGGTAGGGGGGAGGATCTTTTCATAAAGGACAGAGGAACTTTGTTTCCCCTATCCTAGCCACTATCAGTGGCTTTTGTTTGCTTGGAAATAGCAAGCATCAGTTTTAATACAAGCTGAACTCTTAGGAGTGCTTATTTCTCAGGAGGCTCTACGTTAACATTTTTCAAATGAGAAGGGAACATTCAGGCCCCAACCGGATAACACAAGATTATCCCCAAATCAAAAGATTTTAGCCTGCCTGAGCCTACGCCAGCCCACATACTGCAAAAACCCAACCAGGGCAAAATGTTGTTCCTAGTGTTCTGGCATGGCAGAGAAATATCATCTGCCACTTCAAATAAAAGCAGACCAAATATATCCAGCCACTAGCTGTTTTTTGGACAAGGAATCATGAAATGGACAGTTTAACTGCATATAAAGAATTATGTTAAATTCCTTGGTCCATTAGCTTGAACTATAGCAAATAATGCAACGGAATTTGTTGTCATATGCCCTATAAACATGTAGGATTAGGGAAAAACCCACAGATGGACAGAGAAGAAAAAAAACTTTTGTTTGTGCCTTTGGCATTGCACTTGGATGGCTATCTGACCTCCATACTCTTGCCAGGGTCAGGAGAAGAAAGGATCTGCATGGCAAATGGCAATCATATAAGTTAAAACTGAATAAAAGGCAGATTTACAATGATGGCACAAGCTTTTCTTCCAATATACGGGCATGTCATTCCTCCTTTCTCCTATCCTTATAAAACCTAAATTATCTCCTCCTCCTTTTCTGCCTTATGCTGTCTTTAAGTATTATAAATGTATGTATTAATGTAAACATAAAGCTACATTGAATCTGATGAGGGAAGATATAAAACTAAAACAACACAAATAATATATACATATACACACGCATATTTAGATATGCATAGAAATATACCCACACATGGGAAGATTTTGAAAACCCAAAATGAGGATTCAGCATCTGAAGGAACTGATCCTTGCATTATTTTTACCATTCTGTAATGTAAATTCCCAGTTGCTGCATGACAGAGCAGCATTCTCCCAATGTTTTCCGAGCATCTCCCACTGATGGATATAAATAAAGCTCAAATAAAAAGCTGCTTCCCAAGATACTAGTCTTATAACTACAAAGGTTAAAAGCTTAAAAGAGAGAAAGAAAGGTAGGTGGGAAATGTTAATTCAGATTTGAAGAACTTTGTAACCGCTTTACAAGCTTTATGGCAGAGTGCCTTAGATTTAAAAAAAAATAAAAAAATAAAAAGAAGGCACAACCTCAACCTATAAAAGATAAGGAGACATAACACGTTTTTGTCTTCATTGTCAGATGTCCAACATCAATCTTTTTAAGAATCCTCTTTTTTATTGCACACAATTTGTAAATGGCAAGTACTTAATAGTAAAAGTCCCAGTTAAACCCTTCCTAAAATCAACCTGGATAAAATATAAAATGCAAAATAATCAGTATTAAATAAGTTAATTCTTGGTTTACTTCAAAGAATTAAAATGAAATTGAAAGGTGAGTTATTACATCCTAAGATTTTGATTATGCAAGTGCCTTTGCCAGCAGAGCTCTGAAATTTGAGAGCTCCATGGGTAAGAAAAGCATCCATTTTAGCCAGGAATCCATTTGAAAGAGCTGTTATGAAATAACTAGATTGCTTTAAACTGCTCTTTTAACTTGAACTGGGAACATGTATTTTCAAGGGGTCTCCCTATTGCTCCCACATTGGTGCCCATCACAACACTATCTTGGGGCACATAGGCAGAATTTCTTCTGGATGAAGCCAAACCCAGGAGCTGGACTTCAAGTCCACAGGGCCAGAGCTAAGATACTCCAGGATAAGTTCCATCCCTCCTTACCAGTTCCATGATGTGGTGACAGCAGAAGGCTGCTGCTCCCACGCTAGGCAATGAACTACCTGAACCTTGCCCAACTCCACTCACCTCTTCTCAGGATGCAACACGCAAGACTAGAGGATGCTAGAGCCCAGGAGGAGAATCCAAACTATCTAAGATGGATGTGGATAGGACAAACCAGCATTTCTTGTATGGGAATAAAGAGGTAGGTGAGGCCTCACAGACTGATTTGGTGAAAAACTGAAATACCTTCAGTCTTATGCTCAGGTGGATTTCTTTTCTTTCCAATCAGTCTGTTCAAGCCACATCAGAGTGCTTCTGACTTGTTCCCTATCTGAAATGCTTATCCTAATTTACATGCTTTCAGATACTATCCTAATGCAAAAGCTTTGTGGGATATGGGACATTTTAGACATATTGATGCATTAAAGTCAGCTTTGTGTACTTTAAACTTTCCACGAAAAAAGACAGCATATACATTCTCCTGATAGAGATGTTGATAACTACCCTATCTTCAACCAGCCATAATGGTTGTTTTCCACACAGTTGTTGTAGAATTGCTTAACATCCACACTATTAAGGAAGATTTCTTTGCTGGGAAATAGGACATGATTTTCAGCAAGTCTCTTCTCGGATTCCACTGTTCTGCTAGGCAAAGCATCAGATGTCTGGCATGAAGTTGAGCCCTAAGGCACAATGTCCAGACAAGAAGACATTAGACTCAGTAGCACTAACAGTTGTCTTGCTGAATTTCTTCTGGTGTTAAGAATAAGCCTTTTCTTTGATCTAGTTTCCTTTTTTGACACAAGTTTTTGCAGATTTTTAAAGTCAAAAGAGGCCATTTTGAACATCCATTCTGGAATCTATATAAAAAGGGACCCCAAAACTTCATCTAGCAATTTCTGAGTTCAGTGAAGTTACCAGTGGTTGAGAGAGAGAAATCATCTGATATTTATCCAAAGACTTCTTGGGCTGGGTCTTTCACCACATCCTGAGGTAATTCTCTTTCATCAGATATGTACCCTTCTATGAAACTTTTTATTTTTTTTTTTTAATATATGACAAGCTTTTAATTTGAAGTTCAAACTAAAAAAAGAAAAAAAAAAGTGCATCTCTCCTGCCTCTGAGTGCTTACTTAAATACTCCTCCAGTGCCATATGTAACATCCCTTATCTATCCTTTGTTTAACAGGTTAAGTGTCAGTTTCATTGCTTCAGGTCATAGACCCCTTTATGAGCCACCTGCACATCTGATTATTCTTTATCATATAGATCCAAAGTCTGTGAGGGAGGTGCTGCTAGAAGCATATGAACAAACTAGTTTCTGTCCCAAGAAAAGTGTAAAAATTTGTCAGGAAAAAAATAATTTACAGTAAAAAATTTGCTATGACTTTTTAAGTTTTTAAGTAAAAATCATACAAAGATGATATTTTAAACAGTCAAGATACCAGTTTCTCCTCTGTGTTGCTACCTTTCACTGTCAAGAATTTGTGAAAAGTATAAATGCTCCAAAGAATTCATAAAAAGGTCCAAGATTCAATGAAGGCATCTTGAAAGAGAAATGTTCTAGCTAGTTTTCCATGAGGAATATGTACAAGCACTTTAAGGTTCTATTTACTAATTTTTTTTTCCTTAGGTACCCATTATATTAAAAATACATAAATTTTAAAATGTGTAGCTAGATTAGATTTAGCACACAAGGTTCCTCCTTAGCAAAAGTGCAGAATAAGTAACACATCTGTAAAAGCCTAGGGATGTGCTAGCTGGCACATATATTTTGGTGGAATTTTTATTTTAACATACATTCATAAATATATAAATACACACACAACCCTTAAAATTCTAAGAGTCTAAACATACTGATTCAAATACAAACAACCTAAGCAAAATTATAGAACTGAAATATCCTCTCCATCTCTAGAAAGGTCATTGATAGTAATGTTCTTTTGCATGTGTCTGAGTTTTTTATCATCACAAAACCCAACCTTCACTTTACTGAAAAGTATCAAATCCTTTGGAACAGTGGCACAGCAAAGCACAAGCTGTGCTTTAGCACAGCTTTCTCCCTTTTCTGTTGCAAGCTTATGGAAGAACTAAAGCTCTCAGTGTAGGAAATCTCAGAACTTCAAAAAAAAACCCAAACAAATAAAACCCAAAAAACCCCCAAACAAAACAAAAACAAACAAACAAACAAAACCCAAAAACAAACAAAAATAAGTGAGACAGCTGTAGACAAGGAGAACATTTAATCTATTCCCACCTCTGGGGAGCAGAACTTTTCACTTTTGAGCAGTTTATTCCACAGCTTGGAGTGAGGCAGGCTTGAGGTTGCTATGTCCTGAAAAACCTGTCCTCTGATACTGCTGCAAGGCACCAGGGGAATCTGATACCATTGGTGCTGTTCTTAAAATGTCAAGGAAAGAGAGACAAAGCTCACCCTCACCTTAGGGTTCTCCTACCATGTATCTTGGTAATAAAAAGAACCCAACTATTAATTAAAAAAGCAAAAAGTGGTGATGGTGGGAGAGCAAGCTTTGAGAGTTTTGCTTAGTCTGTTTGAGAAACTCATCCTTTTTCTTCTAAGTTATGATTAGAGCAAAGGCATGCAATGAGTCCGGTCTGACAAGGTGAGAGTTACTTGTCTCTGAGCATTGCCTCTCAACAGGTGGGTCCTGTTTGCTTTTGTTCCTGTCAGGTAAAAAATTATTACCAATTCAAGTAATTTTCTTCTGACACATCTTTATGCCTACACTCCTGCATCCCCTAACACAGATGCACCTCAGCCTCAAATCTGCTGACCATGACGCTACAGCACCTACAGAATTTGCTCAGCTTTTGGGTAGGTTTTATAACCATGCTGATCTCGGTGCCTCCCACCACTGCTAGTAATAACTGAAGCAGTCAGGGAGGTCTCTGCAAACCAGTCACAGCAGTGATTAAGATGTAGACATACATATCTCCTCACCCTTTAAATAGAAGGCTTAATTGGTGATGTGGATAGCAGCTTACTAATGGACAGAAATTAAACTCCATTTAATTCCTGAGGACACACTTCCAATGCACAAGGTTCACCACACATTTGGAGCATGGAGGGAGGGGGGAAGGAAGGAGCCGCATGCACAATTCTCTCTACCTCTGACAATCACTGAGTAAAAGCAACATGAGGACCAGAATGGCATAAGTGTGGCAGGTGTGAATTGACCTGCACTGGCAAAGCTGTGAGCTGGGAAACTTGCAAATCACATGATTGTGCAATACTTGGCTCCAGTCATTGCTATCATGTTCTTTATTAAAAAAAAAAAAAAAGAAAAAAAAAAGAAAAAAACATCTTAAAGACATGTACCTCAAGTTAAGGGATTAACTGTCAAGTGACATTACTGAAAATAGAGACAATATATTTCTTTATTGTTAATGAAATTCAGTTAAAAGTGAAGGAAGTGATAAAGAATGTACTGTTTTGTAATGTATTTTACATAAGAACGTAATATAGAAAGGGAAGTGCAATTAAATCTTAATGTGGACTTTTTTATTTTTAGTTTATCATCTGGTTTACATTTTGAGCCTCTTTGCAGCAGTAAATTATGCTGGCATTTCTTAGGGAATAACTGCCATGTTAATTTAGTTTAATAAAATAACTGACAGAAAAGGGGGAAAAGAAGCAAGAAAAGACAGTAAACCACCCCCCCCTCAATACTCACTCCTTATCTTTAGCTAAGTATTCAAATGCTTTCGATATGAATTGTCCGTGGCCCAACTCCAGCACCATGTAATAATACAATACATTACAACACAGTACAATGCAATCTTGGGTTTCTGCAGCGCCCTTCATGCAAGCATCCCAGGGTGCTTTACAATCATTATGAGTTAAAATTAAAACTGAAGCACATACAATTCCTAATAGAATCATTTTAAAAATGCTAAACAGAACAAATAACTTTTAAGTCTAGATTTAAAAGTCCCAACAGCCAAGCTTTCCTTACTTCAATTGGCAATGAGTTCCAAAGCTAGGGAGCAAAGCGACTAAAGGCTCTCTCATGTTATGTTAAAGGATCTCTCATGTTGTTTATACTTGTGCAGTGCTCTACAGCCAAAAATTTGCCAACAAATAAAAAAAACAACAAACAAACAAAAAAACCCCAAAAACAAAACCAAAAAAACAAACAAACAAAAAAACCCCAACAACAACAACAAAAAACAAACAAACAAAAAAAAACAAACAAAAATCCCAAAAACTTATTTGCAATCTTGCTTTAAAGAACACCAAAGGAGGGGCTTGTTAACTCTCAAATAAAGTTATGGAGAAAATAAATCAATCAGGGTCTGCATTTGGCCATGACTGCATTAAGAAGTATGCGAGAAACATGAACAAATGAATACAGAATTTTGCAGTAGTGCATTACTTGACTGCCTCTCAACCCTTAAATGTACCCAGAATAAAAAAGCATGGTTATACGTATACATGTATCTATAAAAAGAAAAACATCACCACAAATATTTAAAATCCAAGTTATTCTATATACCATTCTCAATACCGCTGAATGAAAACAGAAGTAAGGCTCAGTTCTACAACACATGCATGTTTTAGAAGAAAAGCATATCAGAAGAAAAGTGCTGTGTTCCTTTTCATTCTGTCACTTCCCTAAAACTTTAAGTCCATATGATGTAGATGATCATTCACATGACACAGTTCTCAAAATTGCTGAGATACAATCACAAATGGTTAGCCCACAATGTGGGATGCACAGTCACAAAAATACATTAATTTTGTACTTTTTTCACAAGAGAGCCTAGCAGAGGACAGGTGCTTTTAACTCAACACAACTGACTCTGACTTTAGGAATGCAAAAAAAA